>JAQGAP010000113.1:0-68008 GCA_034697805.1 Orchesella bifasciata
AGCAGAACATTTTTCTGTGTGCAAAAAGAAAATTTATGAGACAAATTTTAGTTTCTAAATTTTTTTTTATTGCAGAACATTTCATGTTCTGCGAAACTCAGTCTTCGAGCCGATGTTCTGCGAACCATGCTCTCGTGATCTGGAAGATTCTGCAGCCATGGAAAAGATCTCATGCAGGCATACTCACTTCACTCAAGACCACAACAACAACAAGTCACGTCAAATTGTCTGTATGCATTTTCGGCTCTTTCGCATAGTAGTTCCTTATCTCTGCTCATGGCTCATAGCATATCTTATGCATAAAGAGATCAGGACTAGGACATAAGGATAAAGAATGAACCGAACAAAGTAAAATCTATATGCAAGAGTCACTCATTCATTTAGATGGTCAGATTGGTCAGTAGTCCAAATAATTGTATATTCATAATCTTTAATTATGCAAAATCAACATCTGTATATAAAACATACGAAGTATTTTTACAAAACATAATAATAATTGAAAACGACAAATTATAGGATTGTGTACAATTACAATATGATTTAAAAACTCTTTTAGTTTAAATTGAGTAGAAGGCTTGACTTGTTAGATGCGGCATGATGCTATCGTCAACAGCGTTGTTGGGATTGGGATTGAAATTTGATGTTCCTGGTTGAGGTGACTCCAACTCTTGTTTTGCAATAATACATTGACTGCGATTGATAGAGTTGTCGTGGCTTTCATCAGTTAAGGATGTCTTCATTTCTAATGAAGAAGGGGCTGCTGCTGGGTTGTTACTATGAGATTCACTTGGATCTTCGACGTCCGTAGCTGCTTTTTTCGCAGATTGGAGTGACTTTAAATATTCTTTGTACTTCATTCCAGTCTTATCATGGGATTTCATGTGGATCCTAAACGCGTGGCGAGTCTTGTATCGCTTCTTACAATTCTCAACTGGACATTCGTGAACCGTATCGCCGTGTGCTTCAAGTCAAAGAGGTTAGTCGCAATGAAACGAGCGTACACGGTTTATGTAAAGCAACCTAAACTAGTTACTATATGACACATGGTGCGAAACATTTATCTTATCTGAATGATCTAATATTTAAATATATGGTTTCAAGGGTTTTGGTGAAGTATTGGGTGCTGCCGGGGTAAAGTTCAATAAATGTTTCGCAGTGACTAGTTTGGATTGTTTTATATAAAACATGTACACTCGTTTCATTGCGACTAACCTTCAACGTGACGATTGTAGGTTGGTTTATCTGGAAAGGGTATATTGGATAATTATAACAAATGTCAAACTATAAATATAGACAAACCTTTTCGTTTAATTTAACATACCTGCAAAATCCTTGGAGCAAATCTTACATTTATATGGTTTCTCGCCTAACCAAATTCAAATTCAAACATACTTTTAAAATAAATTGAATCGGTATAATGAAAATGTAAGGATTATAAAGCTTTAAACTTACCCGTATGTATTCTCATGTGTTGATTTAAATACTGACGCAGAGGGTACATGTTCGGACAATAGGGGCAAAGGAATAGCTTGGATTTCTTATGGACCGCATTGATATGGTTATTCAAGGTGCCTGAAAAGACAAACGTCAAATGTACATTTCTAAAAATCTACTGTTAGAACATTATTAGTTATTATAATTGGATTAATACGTACCGGCGAACATAAAACCACGAGGACAGTGTGGACATTTGTGTGTAGTCTCATTAGTATGTAAAGATCTTACATGGTTATCCAAGTTCCTTTTTGTTCCGAGTATTTTCTTGCAGAATTGACACTGGAACGGTGTCAGACCCAACTCGGAATGGTGTTCAGATCCTCGATGACTATCTAATGTGGTCTGGGAGTAGAAACTTTTTGGGCACAACTCACAAATAAAGCGTTTATCATCTGTATGGGCTTTCGATAGAAAATGGAATTTCACTGCATTCCACGATTTAAAATGTTGGTCACATTGTTCACAATATCGTTTCTTAGCTTGCTTTGTAGGCTTTCTAAACTGTCGTTCATGAAATCGCTGGTGATCTTTCCATCCACTGAAGCGCCTAAAACTTTTATCACAATGCTCACAGTCGTAGGGCTTTTCAATACCTGAAAATAAAATGAAATCCATATTCAGATTAATTATGATTTGGATGTCAATTAGCAGCTTTTAACAAAACTGTTTGGGAATTACTAACCCATGTGCACTTGTTTATTGTGTGCTGCAAGAGATCTGGCTGTACGAAACCGTGCTTTTCTTGGAGGACAAATGTCACATCGAAAATGTTTTGTCAAATCTTCGTATTCATTTATCGTTTCTTCTTTCCTAAAAACAATTTAGGTTTGTTAATTAAACAACTGACAACGCTTTTTTTTACTAACAAATGTAAAGACATAATAGTCGAAGGATAATAAATGCTTGCTTACTTTTGATCATCCTCGATAGAATCATTATTCTCATCGCTATCAACATCTTCCTCAATTAGGGGATCGCTGATCTTATGAACATCAATCAAATGATTTTCCATTCTTGATTCGTTGACAGTTTGTTTAGGACACAAATGGCAGTGGTACGGGAGTCTTTCGCCTACGTATTCGCCAGTAATATAAATTTGCATTGTTTGCATTGAAGTTTTAAGTTAATTCAATGTAATCTTTTACCGTAATGAGATTTGCGGATATGAGCATCAGAGCTTCTTCTCGTAGGATTGCATTTATTGCAAAGTGGACATTTGAAAAAGCCGTCTTTGCATTTCTTAGACTTGGGAGGCACGGCTGGTAAATTCTTATCAGGTCCTTCCCCATTGTCAGAATCTGTGGAAGTTGCTAGCGAGCTTCCCACAGGCTTTGACTCTGTGCCTTCCTTTTTTCTATCATCCGTGGAATCGTAATCTCCGTCTTCTGGCGTCCATTCCGGCGACATGGCAGAATCTTCCATTGTGTCTGAAACTGCTGGACTATTGGGGGACTCCTCTGTAAACATTTCATCTTCTCCATCCGCAATCTTATCTATATCCTTTGAAAACTTAACCGTCTTTTGCACTGCTCTGGGCTTGTTTCTTCCATGTTTTTTCTCTTTTCCTCTGGTACTCTCTGAAACGAAGAACAGAGTAATATAAAAAAATTTAATTTGCTTTAAATAATCAGAAACATTTTTAAAATGTTATAAAATCATGTACCATGAATCGAATGTTTCACGTCGGCATTATCAGGTATATCTGGCCACTCATCATCGTCTCCAGTCAAACTTAACCCCTTTTCGGCATATCTACTTCCTAAACCATCTGCGTTAACTCGTATAACCGAAGAGTTATTGGCTTGTGAAGTTGATTCGTCTCCTGCATAAAAAACGACAGCAACTGATTAGACAGCATAACATGACATAAATAAACATAATTGCATTGCTCACACACCCTGCTTTAGGAACTCAGAACGGATATTTTCCAGAATTTCCAAATTTAATTCATCTGCATCCCCTCTGCTGGTTCTAAGGTTGCTGTCATCTTCTCGGCCTCTGCCAGATTTACACCCCCGTCTAGTCTTTCTTCGAGGGCCACTTACTGAACTATCAATGTTACTATCTTCGACACTAGCTCTTAACTGGGTTCTGAGTCTTTTGCAAAGTTTGTCAAACTCAATATGAAGCTGTTGAAGTCTTTCGTGAACAAACTCTGCTTCCAGAAATACTCTGTTGCACGGAGGGCACATGTTAATTCCCCAAGTCCCTGGGTTTCCACATTCCTGCAGTAATGCCTCCAAGTGTGACGGCCTTAACTGCAAAACCTTTCGAAGTAGTAGAATTATTGACAGTTGTTTGTGCAACAAGCTCTCATCTTCTTCATCCACTATCTTTTCACGCCTGCTGCCATGTACAGGGCTAGCCTGATAAACCTCACCGCAAATTACACATTTACAATCCATCTTCAGTGGCGTGGCGTTTATTGTGAAAGAAAGAAGAAGCTCACTAACTTAACAAAGGAAAAATGAATGTTTTCACTAACTCGTAAGTAATGCAGCAATGTTTACAACCACGAAAGAAAACCGATAGAATACACCCGTCACCCGTGCATGCAGCTGAGCTGGTGGATCTCTTTGGAAAGTGAGATTTATACATAGCGTATAAGCGTGCCACTATTGACTATTTACTGTGTCACAAAAACCTGCTCGCATAAGTATGCATACACAAAAAGTATATATTTGTATGCACACAAATCCATAAAAAATGTTAATCTTCCGTATTCGAAGATTTTTATTGTGACAATGACGTTACCGAAGAATAGGAATAGAATGTAATATGTAATGATTAATAATTAAAACGGTGAGATGCTGTATAATATGCACTAGTTTTCAATGAAATCTTTTCATATCCTTTGTCAACTTGAATAATGCTTAGAATCCTACTATAAGGATTAGGACCTTATAACATAAGAACTATTAATTGCTATTGATTAACCTATGGCTTATTGCAATGGATGAAATACGTATGCCTGCTACAACCCTGTAAAAATCAATCTGCAGTCGAGAAATCTCGTAACAATATGTATTTACTAAAAACGTTCGTAAATTGTCTTGAAAATGAAGTAAATACAAGTTTCATTTCATTATTCGCATTTACGCGATTTTACATAGGTGAATATAAGAAGTTATTATTAATTACAGTAATTGCTGATTTTTTTAAAAAGATGTCCAATAAGAAAAAAAGTTCACTTTCTCACGGGTAGATTTATCCCTACATAGTAAGATCCATAATGGCGTTTACAATATCGTTATCAGTTTTCTTAAGGGCTTTTATAGCCTTCGCTCTGGAGACGTTCGCTTGACTCATTACTAGCTCAATATCCTTTTCTTCGACTCCGGTGGCATCAACTTCCTCGTCCGTATCCTCTTCCTGGATGGTTCCAGCGAGATTGGTAGCGGTGTGAATTTCGGAAACAGAAGGAACCTCAGGTGCCTGGAAAAGTTAAATGTTGTTATATTAGTATTAGCCAATGCTGCAATAGCGCCCTACATTTTTTATACCATTAATGATTTGTACCTTAAACTTCTCAGCAGCGGCCATTTGAGCTTGCTGGCTCAAATCTTCAATCTTAGCCTCTCCAAATACAATGTACGTATCAGAGGCAGGGTTCTTGTAAACATCAGGCTTGGTAATGACGAAGAGAATATTCTTAGACTTGCGGATTGTCACTCTGTTCACTCCGGTAATCTATTGAGAACAATTCCAGGCAATATTAGTTGTTTGTCACAAATCACACTCATACATTTCATACCGGAAGTGCATTAGTCTAGAGTCCTACCTGTTTCAAGCCAAGCTTGGACATGATCTTCCGAGCTTTCTTCTCACCGCGACTTTGTTTCACCTTGCTGGTTAAGTCATCACCTCCCGCAGTACCCTGTACACATATCAAATCATAACATTGTTAATGTTATCAAGTAATTGGTTTTTATTTTTCCTTTTAGTTAATGTGT
Organism: Orchesella bifasciata; assembly: GCA_034697805.1. Taxonomy (NCBI): domain Eukaryota; kingdom Metazoa; phylum Arthropoda; class Collembola; order Entomobryomorpha; family Orchesellidae; genus Orchesella; species Orchesella bifasciata. The sequence goes on from JAQGAP010000113.1 coordinate 5,451, forward strand.
ACTTACAGCTTCCTTATCATCCCCATGAGCTCCTGGGGCGGCGGTACCAGCGTTATCCTCCAACTCTGGGATATCGGATCCATCAGAATCTGAATCAGTTCCTGAGTCGGACATGGCGACGGGTTTCTTGCTATCAACTTTGGCCATTTCTTCTTCTTTCTTCCCAATTGCGACCATTGAACAATAACTTTACGTGATAAGATAAACAAAGGATATTTTTCACAGTACAAGTCACTTGATGAAGTTAAGGCAGGAGATCACGCTGCTCTGAAATAAATATCAAATCCAAAAATCTTAATCATGCAAATTTTGAAATACTATACTACCTACAGTTAAAAATCGATATTAAAAACAAACCTAATTTTACCTTAATCGTTCCAAAACGATAAAATCTATGTATATAAAACCTAAATGAGCCGGATGAATAAAGGAGTGAGAATAAAGGAATGGTATAAGGAAGCACGCCGTTTCTTTCTGGTTAGTTCGTCATATCGTGTGCAAATGCAAGAAAAAATATCCGATACACACCAATGTATTTTAGGTATATCATATCCAAAGCGTATTTACGCATCCAGGAAATCTCGCACACAATTCATGGTACAAAAAATATATGTAGGAATCCTTTTTACTCATAAGCATGCAGGCGGTCTCTCCAAACTTGTGAAGGCAAGTCTCCTCTGCAAAGCATGTGACTCTAAACGCGGGGAACGTAAACCATCCTCTATTAAAATGTACTTATGGATGTTTGCAACTTGTGTGGTCGTTGGGAACATAGTTTGCCTTTCTTGTACTTGGTCAGAATGTTTAACAAATGGTAATAGTTGCACATAATTTCCACAAAAAAATTGCAAATGCAAATAAAATTAGTCATACTTGGGGCATCATGCAAGTTCGTAATTAAAAATGCTTAATTTTGCTCTTGCAAATGACATGAAAGAAGAGATGTTCATCATTGTCTGTTGTCTGAAAGAATGGAGATTGAAATGAAAATATCATGTCTCATTTTATGCATAAAATGTCTTGGCTTTGGGGTTTGCGTTTGGTAACAACAGTCTGATCACATTAGAGTTGTGCTATGCAGCTTGCAATGTTGGTAAAATCCAACCAAAATATCCAGATGACATAATATACCTAGACAAACGTAACCCATTACTATTACTCACTAAGCATCATTTACGGATATGCATAGTGTATGTACAGCTGACTGGTCCTCCAAAAACAGCTTGTGTGGTTTGCTTGGAGTATGAGAAGAGTTCGATTGAACAAAAGCATTTTTACAGAGGATGCGCTCGACAACGTAAACAAAAGAAAATCAAAAAAGATAACAACACAAAGGTGCATCAGTAGTTGTTGGCAGAGCTGTAGTGTGCTTTCAGTGGTTTATTGTAGTTTTTCTAGCAAATACAGCCTGATTGTTTTACTCTGTGAAACGGAATTATCGGAAATAATAATTGTGAATGGTGAGCAATTAACAATTTCATCGTTGTTAAAATTGGAGGAATTCAGGAGACAACCTCAGCAAGCAGTTGAAGCAGTCAACAGTGGTACGGACTACGGACCTGTTCTAATTCATATAAATTTGAAATGATAATATTTAGCAATGCAACCTGAAATCAAAATCATATTATGCTACATAAATATTGTCTTCGTGTGTGTGTGTCTGTGGTCTGTCTAAACATACATTGGCTTTGTTGCAGGTGAGTTCATGGCACAAGTTACAGTTACAGGTTTAGTGATAAGTCAAGATAAGAAAATGCTCCTTTAAAATTTAAACAAAGTTATGTAAGGTGTAAGGAGGAAGTAAGTTTGCCCTTTACATCATACGTAAATGACACAAAGCAGCGCACAATGTGTATTTAGAGGAGATGTATTTAATGCATTGCCATTGCATGTCGAACCAACTTACGCACTTGCACGTGCAACTTCTTGTCAGTCACTTGACATGAACTATGCCCGTCTAATCGTAAGGATCCCATCAACAGACGGTCAGATGTACTTTACTTTACTTGTATGGTAGGTTGATGGGGCATTGAGAGCATGACTGAAATCAGTGTAAATCATGTAGTGAAAGTTGCAAAAACAGTTTTCACCACTGCTTATTTCCTTGTCCTCCAACATCAATGTCAAATAATCATAATCTTTTAGTAGTTCAGTAGTTGTCTTGTAATGTTATGCGAAATGTGAAAGGTTAACTGTTACGTATAAACATTGGCTGTCTGTCATTCGTAAGCAATGATAATAATATGAAGATGACCTTGTCTTGTCCTCATAGAAGTATGTAATGCACAAACATAATAGACGGTATGTATGATTCCAAGTTTAATTATATCCGTCTGAAAGAAGTGTCGAAGACGGAACTAAATCGCTCTCGCGTAAATGCTAGCATCAAAATCCAACATCGGTTGGTTGAAGTGCGTATGCGTAAGCGTAAGCTTATAGCTCATCTGATCTGAATCTTTACTATATATCATCAACATCCATATTACCATTAAATGAAGTCTATGAGTAAGCTAAGGAATGAGACATACCAAAATCATGAGCAAGATTCGTTTTCATGCCTGGGCCAATTAACTTAAGCTCAGCTCACTTTGTACTAGTATGTCCTTGTCCATCAACATAAAATGGTTCTTGATTCATTTGATGTTGTTGGCTTGTTGGTCTCTGGCCTAGCACTACGAATGTTAATCTTTCGATAAGGACGGAAAATTAAATAATATTCAACATTAAGCATACTTGAGTGACGAGGTGATACTTGCATGAAATATCTACAAAAAAATCTCCATTAAATGAAATGCTGATGCTCTGCTCGAACAACAACATGGAATTATGCATTGGGGCATTGACGGATGCACCATTTAATCACAATGTACTAAAAAAATACTGTGTTAATTCTTCATATACAGATTATAAATACAGGATGGTAGTAAATGCATAAGTATATATTGGTTCACACAATTATTGTCAAACTAAAAGTGGATAGTTTTCAAACGTTTTTAATAGAAGAATAAAATGTGAGTTCAATCCAAAATCGATTCGAAACTTATAATAACAGTGTTTTAGCAATACTATTGCATAAATAAACTTTGGGATAGGAGTAATAAATCGGCAATTTATGATCCACATTAGTGGACCGTAAAATCAATACAGCTAAATAAGACATTAAATAAACTCAAGTCAGTTATAGTGAATTCATTGACTTGTTGCTCGTGTTCATTTTAGTTTGCAATTCTTCGTTCGAAAAAATGCTTAGGGTATAATAGACAAAGACACACACTGTTATGTTATGGAGGATATTGGAATCGTTATGCGTGTAGTATTTTAATCTTTATCATTTTCTTTCTTTTTTTCAGGTGTACGAATTGTTTACAAGAACGATGAATGTGCTTCTTCCAACTGTTGCATCAAATTCATGTTGGATCTTTGTTGTTTGGAAAGTAGTTCATAATATGAACTAGTTAGTCAACTTTTTATATGATGCCCATTTACCTACCTGTATGGGCAAACACCGAACAAGTGCTTTTACTTATGCTAAGTCGGACAAAACGCCCGAAGCGGATACTGATTGATGTTGGAATAGGCGTTGATAGTAGCAGTATTGTTTAAAACAAAATGGAGGCATATAGATGGTTTGAATACCCATCTGAAGATGTGTTTTTGGGAATTGCTGATGGACGTTCACTTTCTCCAGTCAGAAGATTCTTTTGCCTATTGGCAACATTTGACTTTTTCTTCACAATACTTCTATGGATTTTAAGTATTATTTTGGTATGTTATAAAACACTTTGTATGTCTACGTAAATGACTACGGAAATTGGTATGCCTATGTACTTTTGCTCCATGAATAAGTTGTATTTTTTTCTAAATTTGCATAGATAAAAGGTGCTACGTCAATACCAGATGCACTGGAGATTGAAGTTTTGCAATATACATTCAGAAGCAGGATGTTCGATGTTGTCGTAAGTATATGGAAGTAGTTAATATTCAGAGCCAACTATCTGTCTTGTGAAGTTGTGAAATGCAAAATGAGATTAAGTACAAGAAGAAGAGGACAGAAATGTAAGTTATTTTTCCTTTGCAGATGGCAGCCGCTGTGAGACTTACAGTGATACTGCTGTTTTATGGTCTATTAGGGGGCCAGCATTACATCCCTGTTGCTGTAAGACAACAAATTTATATACATACTTTTGATAATAATATTAGTTGAACCCGTTGTACTAACTTTCTATATATTTTAGCTTACCACCACTGGAACATGTGCGTTTTTGATAACTAAGGTTTTCATGTTCAGCGTAAGTGTTGAGTTAACAAACATGACAAAAAATAAATGAACTGATTCTTTCATTTTGAGAATTGAATTAATTACTCCTTAATCTTTATATTGCAGTGGGATCAATCTTCAAACGCAATCTACCCAGTAATGCTCATCCTCAGTAGCTTTATTTTAGCCTGGTCTGAAGTTTGGTTCTTCGATTTTAGGGTAGTGCCTTTGGAACGACAAGCCAGCTTTTTTACCTCTCGTAAGTGTATATAATATAGTCTTGGTTGTGTTCCAGTGTAATGCACTGTTTTAGTTTTATTGCACCTTTCGTAATATATATGGAATGACGTTTGGAAGAGATTATATCTACGGTGTGATTTCGGATATACTCGAGCTACTGATAGTTTATGCCTCATAGACCCTCCGAAATGGTGATAGACTGTGAATGTTAAAATGCTTCTTTTTGCTCTTAGCGAAGTAAATGTTTTATGTAAATTTTCGTACGAATGGCTTGATGAATTTTTCATGAGGAACGGTTGAGAGCATCATCTAAAATCGATATGTGGATCGGATTAGGGAATAAGTAGAATTTCAGTTGGATAAAAAACCTTGCTTCTTTGGACCGTTGCATGACATCTCGCACTGAAAGATTTGCAATTTAATAATTTGAAGTACATACTCGTACATTCAATTTCTTTAAAAACTGCTCATGTCATCAATGCAAATGAGTTTATACAATCGCGACAAGTCAAGACGTCAGCAAGTTTTGCAATATCAATAATTATGTTACAAAACATAAAAGAAATAGCATTGTACATGTATCTTCACTTTATTTTAAGGCCAACAAGCTAGGGGTGGAAATAGCATACTGAATCCAGAGAGTCAAGGTGTCATGCCATGGCTTGGACGAAATGTTGCTCATATAGCTCAAACACCTTTACACAGGAGCTACCCAGAATCCATCGTTGACTTTTACTCGCCACTCGAATCCCCAGCACATTCAGACGGTGAGCATGAGAGCTCAGAAACAGAGTCAATGGAGAAGAAAAACTTGCTTATTAGTAAAGCGTGCAATAGCGCCCATTCCTCGGAAGTAAGTGTTTGACACCATGCCATACCCCACCAACTTCATACCACGTCGTATGTGAAGGAAACTTGTTTATATTTACGTATTTAATATTGATTTTTACAGGCAGTATGGCTTCAACAATCTCCTCTAATGGCACAGCAATTACTTTCAAGAGTAAGGAGTGATCATTGGGTGCTGGACAAAACAACGGATAATGGCGATAACGTCTTTAGTCAGAAATCGCCCAAGAAAATTTTCATGATATCGGTATGTTGTAACATTAATTTTAATTATTTCAATAACATTCTTCAATTATATATGAAAATTATAGTATTAATTTAATTAATGAATTAAATTTTAACAGGGTACGTTATACGCGCATATCTCCAAAGTTGTGACAGAACTGTTTGATAAATTTGAATCCATGCCGGATTGGAACCCAGCCGTTTCCTTCTGTCAGATTCTTCAGGTAACGTTTTCTTATATTTATTTAATACATAGATACTCGTTGACATACATGCTGAAATTCAACTTTATATGTTTCAGAAATTGAATCCAGTTACAGACGTGAGCTATCAAGTGAGTAAAGGTGCAGCCGGAGTATCACCACGAGACTTTGTTACTTTACGGCACTATAAGGTCTTTGATGATGGATATCACGTCATAGCCTTAGAATCTGTAAAGCATCCCAATTCTCCGAAGAAGCCAAAAGTTATCAGGTATTTGAGTTTTTTAAATTTTTAACGTAATGCTTGTTTGTAGTTCTTTTTGTTTTTGCTAGTCGTTTTGAAATAAGATTATGTGAATAACAAGTAACTTGTTAATCCGTTTTTAGAGGAATGCAGGGTACATCCGGTTGGGTATTCAGACCACAAGTTGCAGAGCCTGATCGTACAGATTTTCAGTGGGTATTAGATATAGACTTACTCTTAAATAGTTTTATTCCAAAGAAAATAATAGAAAATGGAATTATAGCAGCATCGTTAGATACAGTCAATTTTCTAAGAACCAGATTGGCTTGTACTGTTGATCATCTTGATATAATAAGAGACCACAGTGAGCTACATATGAATAGTTTACCAGGTGGAATGCCTAGACGTACTAATGTTGATATACCATCATCTTCTCATTCTCTAAAATGACTCAATTAACCTTTTCATATTACATGCTGCATTTTTCTCACTCGAGTAAGTCATTTTAAGCAATGTTGACTATTCGAAAGTAATTTTGACAATTTTTGTTGTTGAACGAAGAAATGACTTATATTTCGCCTTAAGGATTTTTGTACAAATGAAATGCCTACTCGCGTCATGTTCCGTGTGTAGTATCCACCATTTAGTGTAGTGTTTTCTAAGCATTTTCATGCTTGGTTTGGTTGTAATAACTATATGTATAGGTTGACAACTCTTGTTGATTATGTTAATGTGATAACTGGCGAATTCGGCAGGGTCCAAAATGTTGACCGCATCCCTGACTGTGATATCATTAACTGTAATTTAAGCCATATATTTGTAACGAAGTGTGTTGTTACTCATTACGAACTTGTAACTAATTATATTATATTAACAAAGACATTCAAAATTGCCGAAGAATGTTTAATGCTTTTCATGAAAATGAGGGTTCGAAGGTTGAAATATGTTTTTACTGCAAGTGTTTGAAGTATAGTAAATTTAAGTAAAGTTTCGTATGGGGTAAGTTAAGAAAATTAATTTTTAATAAGTGCCAGATTAATATAAGACCTGTTTTGTAACCGCTATGTTAATAAAATAAAATCTGAAACACGTTTTGATAAGTTGTTTAAACATTTAGCCTTTTCTACTTTCATTGCTTTATACCATTAGCTATAGTAAATCACAATTTCACGTTGTCGTACGTATTCACAGAACAGCACATTTGTTTTGCACTTGTGGAATAGAAATTCGTGTCATGATTAGCTTTGTTTCTTACGTATAATTGAATCTAAAGTGACCGAAATTAAATTACTAAATTTCTTTGTCTTTGTCGAGTACTAGTGTTAATGGAAGATTCTGAATCAGATGAATTAAGCTGAACCGGCTGAGGGTTGCAAGGTATTGATGTAATATTGTTGCTAAAAGCACTTCCTCTTGGATGGGATGAGATTTCAGAGCATTCATGTTCTTCACCGAGTGGTTCTCCGGCCTTGCCGAAGTTCATGTTCCTAAACTTAAACCGTAGACGTTCCATAAACTCCGGAATCTGTTCTTCCAGCAACACTTTGTAGAATGGCCGTCCATACAATCTTAAAGCTTCGCTACGTTGATCATCAGTGATGACTCGATCGTCCAAGTATTGTAATTGCGGAATCCATGAGATAACAAATAGCCTGGAATGAATGGTTCCACAAAATCTTTCAAATTATGAAGACAAGAACAGAATTTTCATAGCTAATACTTATTCACCTACATAGTTCAATTTTGCTTATACCTGTACTGAATGTACTCGTAATATGTTCCTCCGTTTAGATAGCTTGGTGCACCAGTATTCCCCATTAAGCTTAAGAACTTTAGACTTGGAAAAGATTTTCCCAATCTTTGTACGAAGGGATGCAGTTTGTCTATAAAGTTATGGTTGAGCCATAGGGTGGTCAAATTTGAGTTACTAGGAAAGGCTGCTTCAGCCGTCAAGTAATTATGATCTAGAATCAGTGTTGTTAGCTTCTTAAACGAATTTAAGAAATTGACAGACCTGCAAAATCAAAAAATTAGTTGTGTCTTATCGTATGCCAAGTATATTCCTAATTAGCATAATATATGTATAAAGTTTACTCATTTTTGAAAATTTACGTCAACTTATTGTGGCTAAGATCAAGAATTTCTACAATTCCACCATAATCTTGAATGAGATTTTTGGGTACATCCGTCAAACCTTCGTATGCAAGCGTTAGCCGCTTTTCTTCTGTGCTCACGATATTTCCTTCTCTTATATCCATATAGAGAAGTTTATCAAATGTAGTGGACAACATAGTTGGTTTTTTTAACTCAAACGCATGATAGCTATAGTGCGTAGAAAATTATATTGTAGGAGGTGTAGTTGACAATCGTTTGATACCTATGCACTAGTATCGGTACTACGCATACACAATGCACTACAAAACTCAGGAGTAATATTCCGATTTCAACTAACTAAATTAAATCAACCCCGAATGACAACAGGAAGGTGTGGTTGTCAGAATTAAAAGGAACCATATAGTATACGCGTGCGAATATCGAATTTATGATAATCCAATAATAAGTATGAATGACGAATGACACGGATTTTAAGAAATGTTTGTATTTCTCCATTCAGAATGCATGCATGACGAACGATATATCTGTGTTGTGGTTTTGCATAATAATGTGCATGCAACCTTTCTTAAACCCTACTGCGTTGTTGGATATTACTAGTAAAGCAATGTGTAGGTAAACAAAATAAACCACTTACCATTTTGTCTGTACACCTTGACCACATGTATTTTAGGATCATCCCGTAGATGTACGAGTAATATGACTTACAACTATTATGGCTTATATGAACCACCGTCCGAACAAGAGATGTTTTATGCATTTATGGTGTGTTTTACGCTGGGATATTCCTCACAGGTGTGTGGTTAACGTATGTATGATGTATAGGCATTTGCAATTGCAATCAACGTTATGCAAAGTGCATAGTGATAGAAGAGAGGAGACTGGAGAACCTGAAAAATACGTACGTATGTACGTATAGGTAATATAATATGTAAAGGTGATCCTTGCTAGAAGTGTATCAATAATGCAAATATACATAGATATTCTAAGCCTGAACCGCTTGGCTTGATGCCATCATTATCATTTTGTTCCATCATATACCTCCTCGTTACTTTTAGCATTCTACTTATCATACCAGCCAAGGAACAGTGCGGTAGGTGACATTTCTATGTACAAATTCTTGCTTTAATTTGATGAATAAAATTGTTGCAAAAACCAATTTAAACTGCAAGTTCTTTGAACAAACTGAACCAACTTACATTATTGTATGTGATTGGAAATGAAATTTGAGAAAGTTGGTTTACAAAATAAGTTGTGTAATTAACAGTCATTAAATCATAGCTTTAACTGATGAATGTTCGCTTTTATTTAATTTAATGTTTGCTTAATCGGGGTGACATAGTTAAAGTGGCGTTACTTTTCATAACTTCGTTAACATTTCATGAAGATAATTTACTCTGGAAAAATCCTCTTGTAACATTGTGTGTTAAGCCCAATGATGATACTCAACATGAACTTATGATTATAAATTAAATGTAGCAATTCGTACTTCGGATCTATCTACAATTCACATAATATTACTATATAACATGGTATAGTATATGTACTCTTATTTTATGATGGCAAATGAATTTCATATACAGAATTTCCTGCTAAGTTCGCTTATCATGTTAGGTCAACATCTAAAATTTTGTCAGTGTATTACGATTAGTTTCATTTATAGTGGGATATTCCGTTCCAACTTTCACTTTGTAAGTTCCTCATAAAACCATTAGGCAACTTAAAGTACAAAATATCAAATCACATAAAAACTGTTAGTTGTACATCAAAACTCTATTTGATTTTTTGTCACTTTGAGTAACATTCATACTGGCATACACAAAGCTGGGACTTTCAATCTCGTCTCAATTCACTTTCATAAGTTAAATTCTTTGTGTAGACTTGTCAAATGAATACCAAAACCACTAAAATCCATTTTTTCATTCTAAAAGTAAATGAACAGAAGCAGAATGAGATGCTTTCGTTTCATCTTTCTGTAGTATTTTTAAGGACTGACTCATAGTTATTATAGGAGAGTGTTAAGTATGAAGCAAAAACTTTAAACTTTACTACATCATCTTTGTATAAGTTTATCTTGTTTCTTTGCACGTTAACATTATTAGGACTGGCAAGAAGGGGATGGTGGTGAATCCACCTCGACCTTGGGAATGTTTTCGGATGTTGGACAACTGGAATTGGAGTTTTCTGACGGTGTGTCCGGTGTTGTGGGAGATGTTCCATTAGTACTGATTGTGTCCGGTGGGATTAATCCTTCTTTCATGCGCTTCTTCTGTTTCATGCGTCTGTTTTGGAACCATATCTTTACCTAAATTGAAATACGACATGTATTTAGAATTGAACTGTACCTGTTGAGCATTCGTTTGCAACACTACTACTAATTCTGCATTTGTTTTTTAGCAATTTTATTACCTGTGTTTCATTTAGTAGCAAGGCAGACGCGATCTCTATCCTTCTCGCCCTTGTGAGGTACTTGTTAAAATGAAATTCTTTCTCCAGTTCGGTTAGCTGCTTCGTTGTAAAATTTGTTCGACCTGCTGCTCCTCCTGCAGTCGGATTGCCCCCAAGCAAACTGTTTCCGAGATGACTATTTGTACCACTGGGAGTAAGTACTGAACCCGTGTATTCACTTCGAGGAACTGCTGCTGCAAAATTAAATGAAAATGAATTAGTCAGGCTTAGGCTTGCATATTGCTGTTATTGTTCATTTCTGTTTTTATAAATATGCTGCATATAAAAGTATGTTTAAACATTGTTTGAATGTTATCCTTAATCTTTCATCTTCATTAAGAACACAGAACATACGACTCTAATTGATTGATGCGTTTGTCCGAATCGTGCTAAAACAGTTTGCTACCACAGGTTTCATTATTCATCGTACCTTTATCAGCTTTACAAACACCTGTAGACCGAGATTATTTGAAAGTTTAGTGTTGGGAATTGCATGAACGTGCGACCAAATTAAACGCTATACCTATACTGGTTTATGTATGGAGAAAGCGACAGTCGTAGTCCACCTGTCACCTTGGATTGCCACTGTGTAATTGATGCATCGAGTCTAATTTTATTTATTCATCAATTACGTTGTTAAAAACCTTTCTCTGCTTACCCAAAGGGCTTTCTTCTATATATGTTCATGTGACATATTGCCGTATGACAAAGAACCAAACAAGGACCTTTACCAACCTACAAAGTAACACTGTATTAACGCCCTCGCCACTACTTGCATTCATGTTCTTCTTCTGTGTCCATTGCATTTTGAAAGAAAACATAGGAATGAATATGCAGTAAGTTAATGTATAGTGCATAGTATGTTTTCCATTCGCCTAGTCCGCGTTTTCTTTCATGGTCCGGTGGAAAGCAGAACATCGCTGTCGGTAAACTTTGAGTAAAGTTGTTTTAATTTTTAAAAGTGAAACGGGTCACATGGGATATAAACAAATACTCGTTTCCATTAGCTTTGAGCATTAACAGGTCATACCCATATAATCGTAACTTCCCACAGGGCACTATCGCAGCATCACAATCTGAAAAGCCTTTCTGTGTCGATATGCCTAATGCCAAAGAATGATTTGTAAAAAATGCTTTGCTAGTGCTACGTATCACATCAACATCATTGCAGTAATGGACGAATGTTAGGTGATACAGGGAAAGCGAATTATTGCCTCTTGTTACCGAAATACTCACGTCAAGACATTTTCCTACTTAAAACACATATTATTCCATACTACAAAACAAAGATTGGATGTACTTAAGAACGAGGTTAATCTGTCATCGTCTCGGGTTTTTCTGAACATACGTACGTAGCAGAGATAACATCGATAAAGAATTTATGACCAATATTTACATTTGCAGGAAACCGGAGCTCATTTAATATTTTTTGCATTTGTGCATTACTTTCTTTTCCATTTAAGTAAACCAAGCATCTACTACGCTAGCTTCAAATGCTTCTCTTGTTGATCCAAGTAGAGTAGAGTGCATGTACTTTGCCATAATATAATGCATGCTTGTACTTTAAGTGATGTATGTTCTCTCATAACAAGGCAAAAATCTTTTCGCTGCCATGAATTTTTTGCGTATACTACACATATTTTTTTTCAGTCAGTAGTAATATTTCAGTGGTTGTTGCCAAAAAACTCAACATGTACACAAATCCACTCTCGGCCTTTATACGGACCTCGACTTTTATGCCTATGACTTGTGTATTTTTCTAATATTGAACAAAAGTGCTCGGTCCGGCTTACCGTGTGTAATAATGGAAATGGAAAAGCACGAAAGTGAAATACATACTTACGTCTAGATACATATTTTTCTGCAGTAATGTTATTCGTGTTCAAGAAAAAGTAAAAATGGCTGTCAGAAAATGAAAATACCTGCCACCAGCCTCGTTTTTAGTTGCGAGATCAAGCTTTCCTCATTCTTTTAGCCATATACCATTCAAGAAAAAGTGGTACATTTAGGTAACTCCTTTCTGTTACTCGCAACGTGACGGGATTTTTGTGTTTTCCAACTCAACTCAGACCGTAATAATATGAAGTAGTGGGAATCAGATACATTTTTTGCTGCAGTTTTCACTCAAAGTGGATGACTAAAAAAGGTCTGGAAAATGCCGATCCTATGTTTCTGATTAGAGTCGCTATCACGCTACTTTGATAGCTGTTTGTTTGTTCTCCTTGCCGAAAATATAGCATTTCTTGCCATTAGGTTCTTAATCCTATCAAATTTCATGGTTTCTTTTCAGCCAACGTTGGCTTCTAAGAATTTTCCTTAAAAAGATTTCTCACACCATTGTTCCCTGCGTCCAGACCTAATACATTGTTTATGACTCTGTAAATTATATTAATTTGGTAGTGGTTTAAAAGTTTTGCTATTAGATTTAAGGTACAGAGGAGCCTAGCCAGACTTTCGTTATGTCATGTCCATGTCTATTGTGCATATAAACATGTCGAAAACGGAAAAAAGTCAAAACTACAACGCTACGATTTTTACTCACCCGAATCTTCAACACACAAACACACTTTTTGTGTTAAGTTACATTGAACTCGCTAACTCAAGCGGCTCAGTCCAATGGAGATTTGTATAGGGAAACAATTTCGAAACATTACATTAAACTACATGAGAGCGGATCAAACGCACATTCTATTCGAACAGCTTTTCTAGCTCTCACGTTCCTTTCTTTCGTCCTTCCGATCTCTTCTCTTTCCTTAGGGAAGAAGCTTTTTTCTAAACTCTCATCCATCATTCACTGGACGCGACATTCAGGGTTGGTAATTCGAGTGAAATATAATAACACAATAGCAATCCATTGCAAACAAAATGGGTATTCTTGTGTGCATATATAGAATGTAGACAATGTTCGTGTTAGTTAGGGCCATAGTCATATTCGGCGAAGAGAAAGTAAGCAGAGTGTGAGCATACACTAACAATATCCTACAGCTTCATCCCTTTTTATCTTCATGCTTTTAAAAAGTTTGGTTAACTGAACGAAATAACTTTGTCCCGACAAACTCACTCGCGGTGGAAGGTATAGTCAAGCCAATAGTGGGTGAGTATAAAATGCACAATTATAGGAAATGCAATCCTGCTATATCCATTGCTTGCGGAGTATTTTTCATAGCATTCGTAAGATCTTGTATCCCACCGTCATTAATGTTCTAGAATTGATAATTGAATTACTTTGTTACTTGTGATTACTTAATATTTTGAAGGATAAAGGACCCTTTGCATTTGTAATACTATTCACACATGCAGTTTATTTTTTTGATTTAATATACTCTAATTTTATGTGACCAAACTTCTTGCTTGAAGAACTACCACTGTGAAAATTACAGTTTTTGACTTTTAGCAAAATACACATTGCTCTGAAATATGCTTTTAAGATAAGTTGCATGTTTTATAATTGCTGATTATTGTAACAAAACATCCAAGTTAGCATATAAAAATGTAGTTTTAAAATTCGCATGTTATTTATTGCTTTGCCATATTCGTGTGCACATAAAAAAGAGATACAATTTTTGGGGTAGAGCCGCCTAGTGAGAAGTCATTTGTTGTCGAAAACCATGGACTGCTGAGTGAGTTGCAAAGATTAGAAAAGTTCAAATACGGCGAAAGCACTATATGATTTTATGAAAACGTAAAGGTTGCATGAAGATTAGAATATAACAGCCCCAAGCTGAAGAAAACAGCGAATGCTAAGCGAGTTTTATGAGGGCACTTCAAACTTTAATTTTTTGAAAGGTTCACTTTCCTTCCTTTTATCTTTATAAGTGATCTCGTTTACTCACTGTAGGGTCGTAGTATTAATGTGTAAGTAATGTTTATGGAGTCAGTATGGTCCCTGGACTGAAAACCGTATCTCATGAATCAATAGGTCGGTAGTTCGGCCAAAAAGAAAAACCGGTGGTTTTTGGACTGGCATACAACGGAAAAGTGGCATATCGTTTTAATTCCTAACTGCACCACATGCACGAATATTGCTAGCCATTGCTTTATCCATGAATGAGAATTTTGTTCATTGACCATAAAATATTAAAATACATTTTTCATGTACTTACAATTAGATTGCATTTGCTGTAGTCTGTAGGAGCAACTAAACTGGATCAAAGTTATATGTGGTTGTATGTATGTAGCTTGGTTATTTGCTCTGTGTCCTGCTGTGCACATTTTTTACTGGTCAACCGGATATGAAAACGTGTTTGGTAACTATTGTGTATTGTAATGGCATTTTATGCAATTCATGGAATATTCCACATTTCACTTTTTGCATTTTAAGTCTAGCTCCTACCGGCTTCGTTCCGATACGAGACTTTGATGTTCGAGGAAATGAATTATATCACCGTTTCACGACAATACGACTCAAATCCTAGGCATATATTCCGCTCATTATGGTCATGGTTTTTAGACATGAAACAAAACCAAGCATACTGAATGTGCTCTGTTTTAGTACTATTTGCTACAGGCATAAAATCTACAACGAACATTGAGATAATAACCATAAACAATAAAAATTATTATTAATGATTACATCTTATGTAGTTTGAAAGAATTTTGACTTGTAATGATTTACTTTTTGTTATGCTTTTATTTACTTGCTTGAGAGCCAAGGTTTTCGGTAACATTTTTGTCGGTGAAAATTGAGGGTGGAGTTGGTCAAAGAAAAGTCATGATTGTGCAAGTAAGCATTTGTACAGTGTTGGAAGGAATGATTGAATGAATAGCATGAGTTTTCAGCACTAGCAGATCCGTCATCAGATTTCACCTTGAGGTGGGGTGTGTACTTTCGTTTGTATACATCGTTATCATGTGTGGGGTACTCGTACTCATCAGAATTTGTTACTTTCACAGTGCATTTTATCTCCTCAAAGAGGAAAATTACCGCACGCAGCGAGATTGCTTTAAGAATCATTGGAAACTGTTTATTTGTTGAAAGATTGTTAATATGCTCAAACACTAATATTTTAGACGATAATGTGAGCAATAGGGAGTAAAAAATTAGCTTCGCAAAGTCATTTCTGAAGTTTATCTTAGTCCTGAATTGAACACGGCACCACGCTGTTGCGTTGCTGCATTCAAAAATGTAAAACGAACAGAGCATACTGAATGCTAAGCTAAGGTAGTGGAACTGACAGATTTATGATGGATTGCACATTGTAATATAACTATTCAAAATTTCATGGATCACATATTCCCCTGGATGCACGCAGAGAGGTACTATGTGTAACCAGCTTGGGTTCTGTACTGCATAAATGTTTTGTCGAAAATCTTTTGAAATACCAGTGAAACGTACTGAACAACAAATTTGTCAATGGTACATATATTATGAAGTTTTTTAAAAATCTAGCTGGTTTATTTTGCTGAAGTCGCTGCTGCTGCAAGATACTACGTTAATGAAAATGCTTGTTTTTTACGGAAACAAATAATTTTGCGTGCTCCCACGCGTTAATGCGTGAAATTGATTTATAATTTACATTAATTTTACAATCATCGGTTCCTCAACCAGTTGGACCGTAATAAGTCCCTGCCATCATGATGATATCAGCAAACTAACAATGAGAAAAGTGAGAACCAATCAGACTTTAGAGTTTGAAAGATATGCATTTTCGGATCTATTCATTGTATATTTTATGTATGGCTGGTGCCTACCATTCTTGATTATTCTTGTTCAAATTTACACATGAATGAGCATTGTTGAACAACTGGATGGATGTGTGGTTGAGCCTCGCGTGATGCTGTGCGACTTTGAGTACCATACTTGGGTGCTTTTTTTGTTGGCTGATCTCTTCACAAAGAATTCTTTTCATTCTCGCCATCCTCTCAATTGCCATTGCTTTTTTGGTTGGGATATGGCGCACCCCGCTGTCAAACGGGCCAACTTAACTATAAAAACCAGCATCTAACCAATCCATTATAGGGGTTTGAAGGATGCTATTTCACAAAAGATCTACAGCAATGAGCACTAGAAAAATCAAGCTATGCGACTAACAAAACAACTACCCTCATCATTTTTGTTTTAGTCCTACTATAATTTGTTGAAACATATATGAATTAAAATCTGTAATGTTCCGTTAAAATATTTAACTCCATTAATTTCAAATATAAAGAAATGGACATAAAAATTATCGAAATTATTGTTTTTATTATAGACACTAATACCACACTTGATCCTTTATTAAGTTATTGCGATGAATTCAACTTAACTTCCTGTTGTCTGCTGTTATCACATTTAGTATCGTAAAATGTTTTTTACGTTTCATAAACATATACGTAAGTATCAAGGCCAAACAAGCTGCTCCCTCTCCCTACTCATCCTCCAGCTATGAAAATAGATCTAACTCTAACGCATGCAAACTCATAACATCAAGGTGGTCTTCCCTATCAAACTCTTTTTTAAAAAATTGTGACACCTTTTCCGCTTTTCTTTGATCTGCTTTAAGCCCAACTAATCTACATTTTAGCTGCTAGCGTAAATCCTGTATCTGCTTTCCAAAGCATTGCAAACACTACAAGTTTTACACGCAGTAATCCTAGGTTAGTCAAAATTATGACTTTTAATTGTCAAATGACAAATGCAGTGAATTTATGCACTGATAAAATGCAGAGAAAAAAAACTGCAACACGATTTGTGAAATTCATTGAAATGTCACTTGAAAAATTTACAACATGCATGCATCTCTTATCATTTGTGAAACCTGCTATACCCACTATCCAACGTTATCAATGACCATGCTTCGAAAGATAAATTTAGCATACGAGTAAACAAGACATTAAATTCATTGCAGAACATTTGCTACAGCTATGCAATGTTTTATTAAACTCTTGGAATTAAAATGCTCATCATCATCATCATCATCAAGCTCATATTATATATGAGTAGCTCTGCCTGTATATTTGATATTTGTATACGCACGTAACTTCCCATTATAGCCATCATGTTGTTTATGACAAGTAAAATACAAGAGGAAAGTTGACAGGTTAACTTGTCTTTCCTTTTACCTTTTCAGATCGACATTGACAATCAAACTGCCAAGACAAGTTGAAAACGACGACATGAGCAAGTCAACTTTTTAGTGCGTTTCAATGTACCGAGCAAAGCAGGGCTGCCATAAAAACGATATCTGACAAGCGCCTTTCAAGATCTGCTGTGTGGTTTCGATTTCGACTTCTTTAGTGTGTAAGCCGTTCTTTTCTTTGGTGTATGCCTACAATATATTACAATTTTAAAGGGAATGCCACTCGCATAAACCTAAGCACATGAAGGGTATAAAATTTACATGATCACAATGTGAGCACATCTCAACAGCATCAAATCTCAGCATTTGAGCCAACTCACACAAGTTTGATTGACGTTTGAGAGATAATCAAAGGATAAAGTTGTCAATATCACTTGTAAAACTCTTGTATAACATGAGAATTGAGACAGGCAGGACAAGCAAATCAAAAGACGCTAGCTTTTTCGTATGTAACTGATCTGACAAGCCCATCGCGTCATCTTATTAAAATGATACACACATTTTACTTTTAATTGTTCCGATGCTCCTGTATCAGTGAAAAAATAGGATGTCACTGTCAACTAACATGTAACTTTTTTTAAACGAATGCTTCATTATTAGAATACTTGGAATTCCGTCTCAATTTCTTTATTCGAGAATTAATGCAGGAATGTGTCCTTTTCTGTCCCTTCACCTTTTGTCTTGCCTTCTGTCATTGCATTGCATTGAAGTACACAAGAAACATGCATGCACTAAAGTTTACACGTGTGCAATTTTTTAATGATTAATTTATTATGCTACAAAAATGTTTAATAAAGATAGCTTTCACTGTCATCACTTCATATAATATTGTTCCTCAAAATCCACCAAATCCTTTGTTTGGACTGAAGGATTACGTGATATCGCCCTCTTATTTCTTGTTCCACCTTAATCTGTCACAAACAGAGTAATTGCTAACAGCATAGGTAAAAAGTCATGAAATGCAGCAAAGAGCATAAAAATCTGAAAGAGAAACAATAATATTTCGAATTGAAAACAGACATTATCAAAAGCCCTCTGAATATGCAAACGCATAATAACCCGGTAAGAGTTACTTGCTTTTCATACATGTACATAAGGACGAAAGGTATACATTTATTTCCTATCCTTTTTCACCTGGGAATTTATAAACCACATGTCTGCAAAGCTTATATAATCACTTCTTTATATCCAACCACTGTTGTTTTCCCTGTCGGTTTCAGCTAGCGGTTCCAAACATGTCAGCAGTTATCTTGTCATATAATCTAAAAAAGTACAATTCCCATTTTGCCACTTGACTTGACACTTTTGATGGGTTTGTCCTATAGCGATCAGTAGAGCCGAAATGAAGTGGATAAGTATACCTGCATATTGCATACCCTCTTCTATATGAAACTCTCATTGATATACTCTAAAATATTATGTATATTGCACGGGACTTATATTGATGCTCATTATTGCGCTTATGTGATGCATTGTGAACAAACAGTATGACACTGTCCGGCTTTTTTGTTTATTTATGGTCGTAAGTAGAAATCCATGTGCTTGTCATCCAAGCACCATGTACTTAACTATTGAGTTCATTTTATCCCATACTTGATATCTATGTCATTAGAACACAGAGTTGTCAAAAGCGACATTGCAGATTAGTAAGAAATAATGTAATCTTAAAGAGCTACAGGATATCTCAATGTCTAATTCATTCATATCATATATGCATCCCGTTTTTTCACGGAAAATTGCCAAAATTATAAGTAAGAGATTAATACCTGGAATATTAGGTTTAGGAACGTTGCGTTTAACTTGCATCCACTTGTATGTAGGAACCGATGAGTTATTAGCAGCAGTCCCATTAGTTTGATGCTGTGGCTGTTGCTGCTGATGATGAATTGAATGATGTTGAATTTGGGCAAGAGGATTCTGATGAGGAAGTTGTTGTTGGTGATGGTGTATTGCCATACTCCCATTCAACAACTGGCTCTGGCCACCAAGGGGATGTTGGTGATGATGATGTGGATGATGACTAAAGTGGTGCGGGGGCGGTGGGGCAATGCTTCCATGAATCTGGTGACTGTACGGATGATGCAATGGTTGTAAATGATGGGCATTAACAAGAGAATGGGGATGATGAGAGGGAATTCCACCTGTTTGCGGTGATTGCTGGTGGCCACCATAGGAATAATTCTGGTGATGATGGAGATTAGATGTCGGACTGTGACTTTCCCCAAGGGGACTACTGCTTGTATTTCCTGTAGTATCATCAATTGATACTCTTCCATACTGACTTTGATGATGTTGATGATAAGCCGACTGATGACTGATTGGACTGGCATTATTATTATTATTATTACCATTCGGACTTGATGAGGTTGATGTTGTAGGTACAGAAGATGCTGCTGCTGCTGCAGCAATGAGACATGAACTTTGACCATTTCCGGCTCCTATAGGATCAGTAGCAGCAGGTGTCATAGAGTTGGTTCCATTTGAGGACCGATTGTTTGTTGATACTGTTGGTGAATTTGATAAATTGTATTGAGGAAGTTCACAGAGATCTGAAGAGTTGGATGCAAGGAGGCAGGCAGGGTTTTGGCCTACTCGAGACAAGTGAAAATCTTGAGTTGCCCCAGATGCTGCACTAGCAGATAAAGGAAATTGTTGGAGATGAGGGTGATGGTGGTTGTGAGAATGTGAGGAGGGGTGGTGTTGGTGGTGATGAAGAGGAGTAGTATTCCCATAACCACCCGCAGCACTTCCTGCACCATATGCTAAAAGGGAGTTTGGAGATACCGACATGACATGTTCCGGTGGGAGTGAAGGACTAGGACCAATATCATAAGTTGAATTTGATGAGCTATGATGATGTTGCTGTTGATGATGATGATGATGCTGGTGAGCTGAGAAGGAGTTCATTTGATGATGATGATGAGAATGTTGATGATGAAGTGAATGAGTTTGGTATGAAGAGGTTGACATCGTGGGTGCAGCTACAATACACGAAGACGAGGGCGAAGACGTTGAAGAAGAAGAAATCACAGAGTTATTACTATTACCAATACTACTACTATTAATATTATTATTATTATTGTTTGAGGATACTACAGCTACAGACAACGGTAAAACACTACGAGATCCGTTATTTGCATGCAAATATCCGATTCCATTATGTTGGAGTGAGATTCCACCGTTATTTGATACTGATAATGACTCACTACTATTCTCAATAGCGGAACTTGCTGAAACAGGTGGGGTTCTGTCACTTCCACTATTGTTTCCACCACCACCTAAATCACCATTGATTACACTTTGGCTCCCCACGCCTCCAGTGTAACTTGGATAATATTCTGAGATTCCGGTCGAACCACTGTACACATAACCTGCTCCACAGTTTGTGCCGTTCACACTTACACCAATGTCCTCAGCTTCCCCCAAACCATGACAGTAGGATGACTCTTGTAAATGTTGATGATAACTGCGTTGGGAAAAACTCACGTGCCCATTGTGGCCATGTCCATTACTGGATAGATTTGCGGCAGATAGCAAGTGGGTAGACGGGGGAAGGGGTGAAGATGAGACGGAAGATGTGGAAGCTGATGCTATAGAAGATGAGGAATGATTGCTACTGGCATTTGAAGAAACTGTTGCTGATGAAGGAGCTGGCGCTGCCGATACTCCTACTGCTGCTGCAACAGCACCAGTGGTCGGTGCTGCAGAGACTGCTACAACAGTGGATGCTGTGGCTGCTGCTGCTGCAAGAACTGAAGTGGCATAGTTATCTGTCACTTGGGCTGTCATGCCCCCATTACACAGGCCGTAGATCATGTTTGAACTCATAATTTTATTAAACTCCTTCGTTCTACTAATTAAAACGTCATTAATCAGCCAGACCATTGACTGATGATGACATACCTGTCACAAAACATCTCATGCATTTGAATTAGCGTAAAACACTTTTCCTCCTATTCATTCCAAGTAGCAATAATCCTTTTACTATATTGAATCCACACATTTTACATGGTGGCCTTAGCTATACAAAAAGGTGACTAAATGACACTCACGCACTATTTCATGCAATTACGCATGAAGGATTTATCTTGACTGATAATTAAATTGATCAGGTTATCAAGATCTCAAATCATTGGAAACACCTTCTCACCCTTTTTCTTGTCCACTTAGGTCACATCACTATATAACCATCGGCACACAAGTTAAGTTTGTACACACATACACACATTTGCATGGGATTGTGAAGTCTTGTCTTGTCAGCAAGAATTTCAATCATGCCACAGATCACTAGCTCACGTCCGTTCCCATCCCTTTCATTGTTATCAGTGCGAAAGGAGTATGCAGTATGGGGACTACAAGTCTAGATTTCGTCGCACTCTTGTTTTCTACTTTTTACTTTATTTCCGAATGAGTTAGCTCTCCTTAGTATTACACACAAACTCATATGAACCCAATAAAGCAAAGCTGTATGTATGCTACAGTTAGCCACTCTCCATGTACACGAATATATAGTGTAACATGCTTTTGTATTTGTACCTCATTCATGGACTGGACAGTGTGATATACATACTTATACAGAGCTCATTGACAATAACAGAATTGCAACTCTACTACGAGCACTCCTGTTTTCCTCTTTATTGCTCACAAAAATGGGAAAGAAACGAGGATGGTAAAAATCTAGGAAGAATGAGCAGCTCTCTCCGTTTACTTTCTGTTCACGATCCTGATATGTTCTGTTTCGTGCTATTATGGGGAAAGTTCAGAAAGCAAGAGACCACAGAATCGAACCTCACACAATAAGCAGTCAAGTCAAGAGACTTCCGTCCTCCGTTCCGTCCTGTTCGTCCTCACCTCACCACAATAGCAAGCGCAAGCCAATATAACAAAATAAATTTATCAAAAAGTAGGTAGTAGTAGTAGCAGTGGTGTGCCCGTATACTTCTTTTAGCATGGCAAGCTACTCGCATGAAATAATATAAATATAAACATTACATTATTATACAATGATGTATATAGTATGTATGCATGCAGGATGTATGAGGATAGCAAAAGGAAGAAACGAAAAAAAGTGGACTTTTTGCGTGAGTGAATGCACAAGTTTGTTGGTGAGCCGATGCATGCTGCTGTGTTGTGGATTTGGTGTGCTCCACCTTCACCAGTCAAGTGAGCCTATCTGCTCAAGAGGCATGTTGGGATAAACCCCAATGACTGCTCAGCACAGACTTTTACCAACAAAAATGTATTGACGCAAAATAAGAATACACTCACGCTTGCTTCATCCACAGCAGTGGAGAATCAAATCAGGATAGGAAGGAATGCTGCATAATGTTGTGCATGCATTTATTATCTTTATCAGAAAACATGTGCGGTGGTATTTTTCTAGTCCCAGCCAACTCTTTACAATGCGCTCCTCAGGTATGCAGTAATAATCTTGACTTTTTTTTTAAATTTTCAAGTGGAAAATGTACGTGATATGGATAATATTATAAAGGGTTATATAAGCCACAGCTTATACTATTTTCAGCCAATGCACAAACTCAAGTAATATCCTTTGACATATCAAGTAATTCGCTGATTTTGTTTTTAACCCTTATCAGATTTTGTTGCAGACAGGAAAAAGTGCACTGATAGCACCCACTTAAAAAAAGTCTGCTTTACTTGTCATAATGTCACTGATTACTAAATGCGTTCAATAGTAAACTGATCCCTCACTTTGAAGTAGAGAATGATAATGAATTGCAGCAAAATGTGCATGCAAAATTTTGAATCGAGATAAATAGTAAATTATCATAATTTATTTTCGCACAACACAATGTGAGCCAAGTGTATGCTTTTGTACGTGCAGGATTCCACTTTTGTCACCAAAGAACAATACATGTTGACATGACTTATATGACACATCATGACACATTTTGAATGCATTTTCTCACCTACATTTAACCACGTTTCGTTGCAAATAATAAGGTATACGAGTAGTCATTGCATGTATCATCCTGGCACACAAATACGGGTACTTGTAATAATTACATTTACCCACATCATGTATTTCCCATTTTCATATCCTGCAGGGACTGTTGTGACTTGCATTGCATAATAATTTAAGAAATCAAGGTTTGCCTATCTCACCTTTCATACTATGAATAGCATGTAAAAGCAATAAAAGTTTACCTTTCGGAGTATAAATTCTGGGAAAGTTTGTCAGTCAGTTAAATAGTCAGCTATATTCAAACGAAGCTGACACATGCTGTCCATCTACTACCTCAACCGCAGTATACTATATGTACAACTTTCTCAGCTACCGTCCTGCACACGTCCTGTGATAATGATCTTGATCAGTGGCCAATATTTCTTATCTAATTTGAACATCTTGTTTCACTCTTATGCAAGCACCTAATAGGTACTTATATACATGCATACGTGCATGAGCCGAACCGAGGGTGTAGCTGTTTATGCATTTTTACCGTGCATACCAATTTTATAATACGATGGTTGCTTCTCCGCTTTTCCCCTCACGTTCCCCGTAATTTGACTCCTTAGTTAGTCACTTGGTCATTTAAATACTTACATTTCCTATACCTCACGTTTGTCTCGGACAGCCTTTCCTGTTAGCTGTCCCCCATTTTCCACTTTGAAATCAAACTTTCGTCTTTGATCCAAATTCAACTCACTGAATCTGACTTGATCCTGACAGACAGTTATGGTTTTTGGTTTGGCTTGGCAGTACCAGACAGAAAAAGAGTGACATCACTCGAAAAATAGACAGAACGCTGGAACGAGTAAAGAAGAAATTCATGGAAGTCGGAAGGATATATTATATGATATTCATATTATTATTAAAATTCATGCTGTATCTCAGATTTTAACTATTCGCTATAATAAGGATTTTATACAAGACACACATTATGCATATCATCAGCGTAGACTTCTGCCGGCCGCCACTGCCTTTTAACTTCTGAAGTGAGTGGAGGGTAATTAAGCCATGCCTGTTTAATTACAAATACAAGAGAATAGAAACTCTACTTCCCTGACAGCAGGGTTCCACTTCACTCTGAAGGTCTGACGTGTGTTTCAGCCATATCCTGATTATTCCCAAGATATTTTTGTATATATATTATGGGGTGCTGTAAGTTTTTGTTGTATTGATATTGGTCCTGCTGCTCCTTTGTTTTGTTTTCATTATGGTAATTTTTCGCGATCTCATGACTAATATTATAAGGAACATTATACAACACACGCCACTTTTCTTTCATTCCACATCGAAACGTCATAGTCATAAGAAGTCGGAACTTAACATGTCCTTGAAAAAGGTATACATGTGTTGCTTGTTATGGAACACGTTACTGTCATTAAATTCATGTCATATATGCCTATATGTAATGCCTAACTGTCATACTCCCACTTGAAGAAATTTATGGCATGACAGCTTGAAATCCCAGAAAACAAGACGTTGTGCAAGGTAAATCCACAGCTTTATTATTTACAAAAGACAGTTACAATAAAAATCAGCCAAAAGAATAACAATACTTTTAGAACTAAACTCATGTTATGATACGGAATGTCAGAATAAAGAAAGTAATTTATATACTTTTGCATAAAAAGCAGAATGGCTTGTGTCCAACTTGTGCGGTCCACGATCCACCGCAAAAATAGTGGGGATTTACAGTTTGTCCATGTCAAATTTTGGGATTATTGACAAAGAGTCTGTGGTAGATTAGAATAGAACACAATACTGTATAATATTTGTGCTAGTATCTACTTAATACGCGATTGAGCGTCAAATTTCATTGATACAAGATACAACAGGTACATTTGAGTACATATTGTACAGACAACAGGGCAGACTTTGGTATCATTTCACAAAGAAATTATTGTGTAGTTGCATTACATATATTATATATTGTACCCAACACCACACATGTTTATTTATGTAAAGTCCACGGCCCACTTGAGAACAATATCATTTAAGAAATGATAAGGGAAGCATGAAATGAGAGGATGAGTTGAACTGACACTTGCTAGCAGATTACAGAAAAATACAAGTCCCAGAGAATTGATTCCATAACGCAAGCAATTGTGTCACTTACACGTTTAGAGAGAGAGAGAGCTCATTGAAGGAAGCATATCATGTGTATGGGATGGGATGCGACACCTAGACCCAAATTTTGGGCTTTTGCATGACACATTCAGGATGAGGATGTACCACCATGAGTTGAGTTATCAATACAATATGCCATTATTATCTGTTACAATTATCGATATTTAGGGGCTTATAAGGATAATAAGGATTGAATCTGTGTGAAGTGAGTGACGGCTGATGTGGGGAAATATTATATTCACGAAAAATGACAACTACTCCACTCCACTTTCATTCATATTGAATTCATTCATTTCATTGTGTTTTTCTGATCTGAAGAATGTGTGTGCAAGTGTGGTGCACTATTTTGAATTCATACTTTTGAGTAGCGACTTGTCGTAGTGTAAACAATAGGATGGACCCTTGTTTTGAAGGGAAGCACGAGTCCCTTGAGTCTTGAATGGAATTTTATCAACTGTTTTGTTATGCATGCATGCATGTGAGGTCCATGCTGCATGTATCTATTGTATGCAGTGCAATACTGCGTGTAAGTGAGGGTCCAAGTTCTAAAGATAATATCTTGTGGGTTCTGTTTCTAAAGTTTGATTTTTGATAAAAGAATAACATATTTGGGGGCAACTTGACTTGTTATTGTAGGCTACGCTATACCCACACCACAACAATCACAATTATTGATGTTTGAAAGCTACTCTACAACAATGAATGAAGTACGTTGGGGCATGGTTGACTTTGACACGTACTACATACTTCATATCACATTACAGTTAGGCAAATGTATGCAAAAGAAGTTTGTTTTAGAAACAGTAAGTTGTGGTCATTTGTGTAAACTATGGAATTCAAGGCATTGTATGCAATATATTTTGTTTCATTCATAGCTTAGTTTCTCTTTCAAAACTTCATTCCAATCGCATTCCAGTGCAAAAGGGTAATATGTTGTCAACTATTCAAAAAGGGGTGAGAAAGTCACAATCACAACACATAACGGAATGCAATGTATGCACGTTTAAACTGCAAAAAGTCATGCATGATATTGCACAAGTTTTGACAATTTATGATAGCATGTTTGTAAAGATTACGTCTTTAACTTTCCAAAGACAGGATCATTAATATTTAGTAATTAATTTACCATCGCCAACAAAACAAGCCCATTTAAGCTATATAAAGACTAAAACTATATCTTGAGAATTAAAAGCATATAAAACGTTTACATTACTTGTAAAACTTTTTGCAAACAGTTCAGTCATCGACTATTTCTATTGATAAGGTTTTGGTTCCACTCTCAATCCATACGAGTTGCGCAGTTTCTTGTTGCTGGAAAATGAAACCCTTGGTGTCAACTGTGGGATTACTGGTAATCCTTCGTAATTTGGGACAACACTTGGAAAAATTACAAGGAGGAACGTTCGTCTCTCATCAGTCATTCTTGACATGTCAGTGGCGGATGGAATGTGACAATCCAAACAAGATCTGACTCAGGAAAAGGTTGATATTCCGTAGTATTACATAAAATGCATAAAAGAAACGTTGAACACTTTCCAACCCCATTGAAATGTGGTGTATAGAATTGTGTTATCTAACATTCACATTTTTGTACTACAGGATAATATCTTCATCTTCAGATCGTAAGCTACCTCTGTATTAAATGCAGTAGCACAAAATAAAAAAAAGTTTCACCGTTTTACGGAGAAGATTTAAAAACATGCATCGTTGGATCCACCAATAAAGTAAATATCAAGGCAGGATGAGTAATTGATATGCTTTACTTTGCATACATCATGATCTTGAGATGACTGAGCCGTCTGGACTCTGATCAGACATCTGTTTCATTAATTGACATTTGAGCAAAGAAGAGTTAATCCTTCTTTCCTTTGTTTTCCTTAATAAAATCCAATATTACCAAGTTGTCTTTGTCAACATGCTGTCACCTTAATCCTTGATGCTTCCTACAATATGCAATACTACTACTGCATCATCCCTAAAACTTTATACCATTCTGCTACAGGCCACCCCGCACCCTTTCGGTTTAACATCAGTACAGAGTGTGTGCTATCTGAAATATTGCAGTGGGTGAGGGAAAAGGAGACAAATTACGGGTGCTTTATGCTGAATAAACTCAAGTTGACTCAACTTTGGGTGTATGAAGATGATATCAGTTGCTGCAGCTGCCTCATGTTCTTTCAAGATCTCCCCTTTCTGCTTGGTTTCATTGAGTTGCAGCAGAAAAGGAAGGAAAAAATGACTGTATATCACAATTTCTCTACCCTTCCGTAGTATGTAAACAGAAAGTCAAAAAAACAACTGCCTTGTGTAATATTGTGTCGAGCATTCATATAATATGCATCCTTCAGTTACTACTTGCTTTACTCTATTGATTCAATCCGTTAGTTTGATTTAATGTGTTTGCATTCTGACCAAAAGTTTATCCAGGTGCTTTACCATGCCTTCCGTTCTTGTGATACCCTTGAGTGCTGTTCACATCTGAAAATAATAACTTATTAAAAGGAAAGCATAAACAGAACAGGTTTAGGGACTTTGCGAATTCCCCTAATTTAGAGACGGATGTGAGACATTAAAGCTTATGAACTTATCACTCACCAAATCAGCAGGTGAGAAGACAATATTACTTAAAATTTACAATGTAGGTACCTGTGCCTGAACGCTAAGCTAATACCAGTCATAATTATTATTTATTATTCCTTTTTGACAAGTTGCAGTCTTGCAGCATTTTTGAATGCATACATAAAATTTTGTTTAGCAGCTTCTGATGTAAAGAATCAATACTGTTTTAAGCAGGATAAAATCGTGTATGCAAAACTGTATGACATGTCAAACGATCACTTTTAAACAAATTTTTGCATTACACATAATCCAATGGAAGAAAAACGCAGAGTTCGTCTGCATCACGAAATGTTATAAAATAATATACCTTCAACATTTTTGTTCCTACAATTTAAAAACAGCAGATGACAGAGAAGCCAAAAAAGAAAGTTTTATTCAAACTGCGACATGACTTTTTTTCTCCTTTGAAGCATTATTTTACTTTAGCTCATGTGATAATAGTTGGTAGTTAAGGTAGAATAAGAGGGACAAAAAGTAGCAACAACTTGCTGCACACACCACACACAAGTCACGCGTCATGACACACTCCGTTAGCACGAAAGCTTTGGGCGAAAAACTCAAAAGTTGTGTGGTTTTATAGGGACCTGCCAAGGTTGTAATTTCTGTAGTAAGCGCATTTTAAGGTTGCTTCCCATTCCCTGTTTGAAAATATGTCGTATGTACTTTTGTACCTGGAAACCTCCAATTAACAACAGCTTATTACGTGGATCTTGGCAAAGAAAAGCAAAAGTGAAATCACAGCACTCTGTATAATACAGCATAAAAAGTCAAGGTATGATACAACTTCTGTGTCATGCATGCTCCCATGGACATGCAAGGATTATTATAGTTTAGCTTTGAGTTAAGTATAACTTCCCTCAAAGGAAAGTAGGCACTTCAGAAAAATAACCACCTATTGCTAGTTCTTTTCTTACAAAGAAAAATCTGGACAGCATGAAAAGTATCATCATGCATAGTTATCATACAATGTAAAATGTTTTTTAGACAGCTTAAGAAAATTATATTTCCTGAAACTCTTACACGAAAAAATGAATTGCGTGTAGGTTTTGTACTTTATTTATTGTGTAATTCAGGTATGAAAACGTGTCACAGTTGCAGACTTTTGCGGAACGACGACGGTGGACATCGTGTGCATGCCTATTAATTAGGCCAAAGAAAAGTATCAACAAAAATACATTTGCAAATATTGACTACTAGAATTTTAGCTGGAGGGTAGTTTCATATAGTATGCATAATATTATGTATGTAGCAACGTATACAACACCCTCTTGAAACATGTTTACCTCAAGTTAAGAGCTTTATGCTTGTCATGTCACATTGCACGCACAAGTAATGTACGCACACATTTCATATTCAAGTCAGATTAGATGGAAAAAATTCATGGTCAGCTCAATCATTTTCATATATTATCATTCTAGCCAGTATCTTCAACCTTTTCTTAGTGGTTTTTTTTATTTGTCACTGATCTGGAGGATATGATCTAAACTATATAAGACGCAGCAAGCATATATTTTAGGAGATTAGTTTTTGCATATGGAATAATCTCTTGATGAACTGTTTTCGTTTTGATTTCTTTCTCGTGGAAATGGGAACACGATAACTAATGCTCATGCACTAATCCCAAATACGTGCACATACATATAAAAGAGGTCGTCTGACATTTCACTGGGAATTCGCGAGTTGTATATGATTGTTACAACGTTACAAGTCATTTTTACAAATACTGGAGGGTAGACCACGCTTTTGGCTTGCCTGCTTATAATACCATGTATTTACATAAGCATAAGTACATGCAGCAATAAATTCTTGGGTCCCCCTGACCAAAGCTTTTGACTCCGTTGTCCAACTCCGAAACATATTGTTTAAAAGTCAGTCACGCAACACTAAAAGCCGTGTGACCAACAAAATGCTTGATTTAATCCTTTCCCTGCATGAGCTTACCTGGCTCTGATGACTACTTTCCCAATTCACACGATTATTATACTTTCATATAGTTCTGCTTTCCCAGGAAAATGTTATGATTGTACAAGCGAAAGCAATAATCATATCGTGAACGCAAAGTAATAGTTTTAGAGCAGCTCAAGCAACCAGAACCAGCAACGGGTAGCTTAAGTTAACCAACAAATAGACAAGTCCTACCTGCATGCAAGCAGCATGCATGAGGCCGTCAAAATTCTTGCACGAATGAACGACAAGTGGACGAACGCATGGGTGGTTGTTATGTAAGTGTGGTGGCTCTTCATTTCACCCTAAATACATGAAAAATATATAAAAGTTAAAATAAATACTTTTTGGCGAAAAACTTATTACCTTGAAATGTGACATTGTGGAATCGACTGACATTACTTACTTCCCACTGTGCTGAACATGAATAGCCATTTTCAGAGCATTAGTAACTCGGCTTGGAGCCACCAAGACCGGTGGGAATTGGCAGGCATCATATTGTGCTTGAGATTTTGAACAAGACAAACTTTCAGACTTCATAACTTTCACGTGGACTACATAAACAATAAAATATGATGACTGTTCTTATAGGTTTCCATCTACTCAAAAGAGAACGAACGGAACTGCATGCAATAACCGCTGCGATGACCAAGCCAAGCAACCCAGTCCGTGTTAGCCCAAACAAGGAAGAAGTCAGTATGCTTAAAGAGCACTTTGACAGAGTGAGTATAATTTCTTGTAGAATAGCTGCTCGTGATTAATGTGAAAGCCTACCGTAAATCCATAGGGAAAGTGTAAGTCCAGCGGTGGATTCGTGATTTTATTTACCAATATTTTAAACAAGACTAATATAATATTTTATGGATGTTTTAGTGCTAGCCCCACACATCTAATTTTATTCTTGCTCATTTCATTTCATAATGTTTATGTATCTTTTTATGGCTGAAACATTTGAGCAGGAGCGATCCTCTGCTGAAGAAAACAAGAGCAATAGTATTAACCAACTTGTTTGTGCATAAAATATAAAATCTAGTTTTCTAACACCGTTTTGGCAAATCGCCTGCAATAACCGACTGAGAACACTCTTGCTCTTCATATTTTCACTTTCCTTGTACTCTCTCGAGTAGCCAGCCACACCAAACAACACCAGCATGATATTATGAGGAGCAATCAAATAGGTTGGTTATTATAGTAGTAAAAACTGCAAAGTAATTTTTAGTTTGTGGCCAGACGGTCGTCAGCCGATGGGGAAAATAAATGGTATCATGGAAAGAAAAAAGCATGCACGATGATGTGAGGAGTAGTTTAGTCAAGCGTACACAAAAGGAAGGTAGTTACATGCACGCTATGATTTTCCCCTGGAATATAATTCAGTGGACCCATGTTCTTGTCATTGTGCAGAGCCAAAAGAATTCATGAATATGCATGTTAACCTCTTTTAATAAGAACATGTTTGTGTGGTATGTGATGTATTGTACATGTTTAATAATAAAAATATGCGACTACACACAAAAATACGTTGTATTACAGTGGAAGGTCAAGCTGAGAATAAAAACGCTCCTTTAAGTGTATACGAACAAGGTAAACCAATTTATAAGCAATTAACATTTTCTTTTTAATTTGATAACTTGCTTGAGATAATCGAGAGATAGTGTATGAGATATGAAACACACTTTCATGTACTCTTGGAGGAGAACTGTGCGTGCATGAACATTTTCCCTTGTATCATGTACCTTATATTCTGCGTCCACTTTCTTTGACTTCATTAAGCTGTCAACGCATTTTACTTTGGCAAAAAATCAACAATGATTTCTACCTCTCGGAGGGAAAGGAAATGGCGTGGCTATTTTATTTCTGATTGCAATTCAAACGTTTGAAAGAACTGGGCTCAGTTGGTCATAAACCTCATCTGCTTCAACTCTTTATCTCTTGACTGCGGTGGAAGTGAAAATGACATTATATCAAGTTATTTTTTACAACTTAATTTTCCTATCTTTCTAAATCCGTTTCGTTCAAGAGAGCAGTTATAAACTTCTTTTCCATTGATTAGTTTAGTGTTGGCCAACGCCATAAATAATGAACGCATAACACAGCTACTGTTAACTTGGATGGGCCTTGAGGCTTATGCATGTTAGGTAGAAATAACATATTTTATTTAAGCACTTTGATTAAACTTACACGTTAAAAGAACTGATAAAGGTACGCCTCAGGTAGCTGAAAATTTATGCAGCGCCTAAATAATGTTAGTGTTGTTGTTGTTCTCAAACTCCAGGATTATATTTCACCGCATTACGAAGAAATGATATCGCGAGTTGATTTGCTACTGTGCAACATTATAGCATTTTTTTTTGTTTCAGCTGATAAGCTGAACTATTTGCTCACCTACTCCCCCTAAATGGCTAAACATTAGAAACAACAGCTTCCCCCAAAGATAAGGGACTGGTTATGTATCCTATATCGAACTGGAACTGGATATTTGACCTGACCCACTTCTCGTCTTCTTCATTAGTGTATGGCTGCGCTCAGGAAATGCTAAATTCCAATTTCTTATACCTTTTCTAAGCATGTGGCGTGGTGTAAGTGGATATGACGCCTGTCGCTCTTAATGCATTTGACATTTCTCACGTTGAGCATGAAACAAGGCAAAAATGTTGGTTGTTGGTTGCGTTTTACCCTGTTTGTACACTGGTTAATTTGGTAAAAATGTGGAGAAAAATAAAATGCTCTGGCTGACGGAATAATGGTATGGCACAACGCAACTCTAGCTAATCCAAAAAAAAACTACATCAAAAGTTATCTACTTTAACAACCGGCCGGATACAAGTAAGAGAAAACCAATAAAACCTCCTGCGTCAAACCTGATACACCTAATCATATCCATAAATCAGAATGGGCATAAAGTGGGTATGGCAGGAATATGTATGCCTACTCACCGCAACAACATACTGTAAGCAAAGGTCTGTGCATCTTTGTTTTGCTGGGAGAATTATTGTATTTTTGTAAAAATGTATATAGGTATATATAGAGATTTATATAAATATTTAGAAGGCATTCGTGTCCGTCGCAGCTTGCATTCAATAATACAAATACAACTGCGTCATTGCTTTTTATTTCCGTGGTTCGCTTTCGCTTTATCATCTCACAAACGTGTCTGTTCTTTTTAGGGATTTGATATAAAATCGGAAATATCTAAAACAACATGAGTCAATGCCATCATGATCAAAAACCTGTAAATAAGTATGTATTGTGAAAACGTGAATGTGACTTGTTATCAGTTTGATTTTTCGGATCAAAGGATTAAATTTAGGGAGTTCA
Organism: Orchesella bifasciata; assembly: GCA_034697805.1. NCBI lineage: Eukaryota > Metazoa > Arthropoda > Collembola > Entomobryomorpha > Orchesellidae > Orchesella > Orchesella bifasciata. The sequence continues at coordinate 39,061 of JAQGAP010000113.1, forward strand.
TAAGCAAGTCAAGATAAGAGGAAACTGGCAACCCGCTCGGTCAAGCTTCGCTCCGATAATTATAGACCTTCACGGTCTTTATGGTGCACCTGTATTAAGGATATCCCTTTCTCGTTCTATGCAACGTGTTATGATAAGCTGAAAATGTCTCTTGAACAGAAGTTGCAGTAGCAGAGTTAAGAAATATCTTAAACAAGCACATTTTTCTAAACTATTTTCATGCAATCTCATGATATTTCTGAGGAAAGTTGAAAAGCTTGATAATTCTTGCCTAGCTAAAAGTATTCTGTATTAACGTGGATGTTGACTTTAGGAACATGAACTTCATATACAATATGCGTTGTATACAAAAGCTTGCTTTGGTTTTTGCGGGTTTTACGCTACCTGACTATGACTCCCCAATAAAAATAATCCCCGAGAGATTTTTCCTCATGATAAAGCCAGAAAAACTTATTACTTAATTTTTTAACCGAGGAGGAAAACTCACCGCTTATTTTATTGCTCAACAAACAGAAGCTGAGTTTTTAGGGGGAAAGAAAAAATGAGGGCTGGAAAAAGTTAACTTGATTATGAAGTTTGCGTTTTTTTGTAGTTTATGAAGAAAAAAATTCTAGATTTTTTATTGTAAGAGAAATACTGTGACACTCGGTAATCACTTACTCGTACAACGTTTACCTTCTGAAGCTGGTGTATATATATCATATATTGATGCATGCTAATGCTGAAGTTATCACACTCTTTGTATTTATGTTGTCCTTTTCTTTCTGTATTTCACCTTTACCCCAGCATCATATCATTCTTCATAATTTTTTAAATCCGAAAGAGTTACTTACCATTTGATACGGGCACGGATGATTGTTCATTTCTTGAAGAAACCAACTACTCTAAGATTCAATAAAGAATTCAAATTCGTATCCACACTCCCTGCAGCATACAACTAAAAATAAAAAGACGTGTTTTTATTTTTCTATAAAAATAAGTGCAAATACACAAAGTTTGTACAAAAATGCATGCATATTATGATGCTTAGTTCAGGCGTTCCAAACGTTGTATGAATTATTGCAAGCAGAAAAACTTTCACGTTGCTTTCAGGTTAAGAAATAAGACTGTAATTCATTACTACTTATTACATGCACATATTATATACAACTGTGTAAGCTTCTTCCTTCCTCTCCTCTTGTTTCTCTTCCGAGTAATCCATCAAAATTAAGTGTCATTATCGATTTGGTCGGATAAGCGGATGGAGGCAGGAAGGTCGTTCTACCAAACTTTTCCAGCCGTTTGTTTATGAATTCGTTCAGCTCATGCACTCACTCCATACCTTATTCTCTCGGAAAAAAATTAGAAAAGTAAAAGTAATGAAGAAAACCTGGAATGGAGTTTACCGTTTTAGGAACACATATATATTCAGCAAAACTATCAAGATAAGTGATACGATCTCATATTTTCCATTTTAACTAGCTAGATCAAACGGCGGTGTATGACACTTCAGGTAATTTACATTTTTAATATAGTCGGTTGCTTGCAATTTATTTAATTTTTTATTGCCACTGAAATTTTTCTGCATTAATAAAACTCTTATCTTAGGATTTGTACACAAGTCGAAATTGGAAAATGGGTTTAATTGTTGTTGGTAGTAGATGTTGTTGGCACTTGTCCGGCTGTTTTATTTCCAGCGGAATGTTTAGGCATTGAACTTTCTTCTGTCGGCTTTTGACCTTCAGAAGCTCCTCCAGTTTTCAAATCTTTCTCACTAACCGGATAATTCAGAGGTTTTTCTTGTAATAAATCTCGAATATCCGCTAGTGTTGGAATTTTGTCCCCTTTGTCCGCTGTGCTGGTCCGGCTACTTTGAGATGATTCATCATTAAGTTTAGATGTGATCAATTCCGCCTTCATGGCTGCTTCGGCTGCAGCTTTTGCTTTGCGCTTTATCTTTTCCTCTTGAAGCAAATCACGGAAATATGTTTTGTATGGTTGCAGAAGTAGCCTCTGCTTAGCTACCTCACTGAATCGCTTTTGCTGTAGTTGCTTCACATCCCCTTCCAGGCGTGATGGTGCAGTTTGGAAAGCGGGGTCCGTATAAGGAATATCTCTAATCCTCTCCGGCCCATGTTCAACAGCGTCAGGGTGTGTTCGTGGACCAAAGTCAAGAGGAAGGAGAGTGATATTATGGAAATCGCGCATGGATGGAGCTGGGAGTTCTCCATTGAGTATGCTGTCGTCACAGAAGAAAATCTGAAAAGTGAAATTAAATTATTCCAATAGAGATGAACATGTATGAATATTATAAATTACTAGCATAACATTATCTAATTTAATATGAAAGAGCACCTGTCTCAATTTACAGTTGGCATAAACCTGCACTCTAATCGTCTCAACATATGTCGTTTTATACGTGCTTTTCACCAAATCGTTAAAGTTGACATGAATCTGATTCCACCCAATCTCCAACCGCAGTGGAACTTGACACATGAATGAAAACTTTTTTAGTGAGGATGGGTTGTACCACGTAGCAAATGAAAATCGTCTTCTGTATGCATTGCTATCCATAACCAGGACTTCGAAAGCGAAATTTCGTCTGTAGTTCTTCATTGCAATAATCATATGAGGTAGAGTAACATGAAGAGCATTCATAGGTGACTTGGGTGCACAGATAAACGTGCCCAAGTTGGATCTTGGATTTGACAACTCCAGAACGTGAAATGAGCGATCTTCATCATCCAACCGACGTTTCACTGTGCCTGTTCCCGTCTGTGATTGAAATTACAGTCATCATTACTCAAGATTAAGAGCAGTTTTTAAAACATGTTTATAAATTGCAAATTGAAAGTTTTTCAACTTTATTATTACATGTTTCTCCCATATTCCTAAAGCTCCTTTTTCGCCAGCGTAAAACAACGGGAAGTATACTATGCTCGCATCAAGTGTGCTAACTGTAGTGGACGGATTGTATATTCTAGGATTTGATGTTGGTTTGGGAAGAATTTTAGATCTGCTTAGTTCACTCAGCATGACCCTATACGATCGGACATAGTCCGCCGATCGGTTTTTAGAATATGATGACATCTTAACGTGGTGAAATATCCGGGTTATGGTATAACTACAAGTGAATCATTCCGATTTTTCCAGATTCCGAGAAGAATCCAAACTAGAATTTTGTCGAAATTTTACGAAACATTTTGGACTATAAAAACCTGCCGGGTGGCAATTATCATATTATTGAAGATTAGCATGCTGAAATGATTTGGTCCGTTTTGTTAAAATATGCCTCTCTCATTGTTTTAGGGAATCAATCTCATTTCTTCGAGGTACACTTCCATTGATATCGTTGTTAGGGGTTATGTTATACACAGGGCATAAATACAAGGAAACCCCTGCCACCTCTCTCTAGATAAAGAAGAAAGCAACCAAAAACTACGCTATGCGCATAAAATTAAGCACATCTTATCTTAAACAACGTGGGGAAGTGTGAACAATGTAGGGGACTTAAAAGGACTGCTATTACATGACCGGTGTCATAAAAAGATTTCATCTGCCAAGCTTAGGAAAATGGATGGGTTTGTTATTCTAGCTTGTCGCTTCTCACTCACCCAGTAAAGAAATGAAAACCGGGTAGACAAAAACATACGAAATATACAAATAATTGTACCGATAGAAGGTATACATGTTACTTTGCACCCCCAGACACAATTTGGGATTTTGCTGGACACAATATTCTTTACGTAGACAACATGCATAGTACATCGTAATGTATAGTAACATTTATAAAAGGAATCGATGTCATGTATTTGTGTGGTTTTACGCAAACAACCAATGCCGAACAGTCCTTAAAATCATGTCACCAAAATGTAACGTTTCACTTGTCTCCTGCGAATTCCAAGCAGCAGTGAAGTAGAAGCATGAAGCAGTGAAGATGTGGATGACTTATTCATACTTTTTACAATGGTTGGTATTGGTAGTCAACCGTATGTATGTATAGCAAACACAACCAAATACTTATGAACTGATCAGCATTACAATTTTGTATAACCCAGCATTATCGTTATTCAACAAACGGTTAGAATTGAATAACCTTGCTTGCCAATCAATACGTAACTTTTGAAAAGCAAAACTTTGAATGATTGAGATGCATCTACGATCTAGAATGAGAGCCGTCAATTCCTTGAACAGTAGAATAGGTTGTCATTACTTCAACGAGAAATACTCAACAATACAATCCACTCACAAAGAAGTTAGTCGGGTTTGGATACAAATAAAAGTTAACTACTTATACTACTTGTAGATTGCAATTATTGTTCGTTGTAAGTTTCATTCGTTTAATTTTTTTTTGAAATGTAACAGATTTTCTAAAATTCTTTTCCAATCCATATATGTGTATATGGTTAGCTTTGTCTCCGCTTTCGTTGGTGATATTTTTTAAAATGCATCTTGAAACCAGATCATAATTTGGTAGGCTTCTGATCTTGAATTAAAACGTTTTTATTTTATCATACTCTTCTAATTTATCTGGATTAAGTTTACGAAATTATTCTTGTTGAATTCTAAAGCAATCCCTCCGTCAAGGCTGAAAATTGTATTGTATTATATAAAGCATCAAATATAAATCCCATTGAGGTATCATGAAAGGATATTTACGAAACGGATATTACATCGCTGTGAGTCTAGTTTCATGAGCTACATAGGTAGTTGGGTTTGTATTATGGAGCACGTTTGCAACAGCCAACAGACTCAGAAAAAAATTAAGAAAGAATTGAAATCTGTGAATCTGTCCGTGTCCAACGTGTCTACTGGCAATACACATGGGATTCAGCCTGTTATTGTTGTTATTTTGTTGGTCGTTCGTCGGTTGGTCGTGGTGCTCCGTTGTGAGTGAGAGGAGCGAGATATTAACTTGTGTGAAACAAGTTGGAGAAACAGAGGTTCTGGTTGTTTGCAGGATCCTGAAAAAAAAAGAATTTCAACTTGCTGAACTAAACTTCAGTTTCGGAGCTTCATTCCAAACATATATATACAGATGTCTCATACGGGATAGGATGACAAGCAGAAGACGGATCACTTTCTTTCTTTTTCCCCTGCCTTCACTATACAAACTTGGATGTTGGAAAGCAGGCGAGTTGAAGTTACAAACTTACAACTACATGCAACTTCTTCCTTTCCATTCACGCATCGTTCATGCATTCAAACAGCTGAATAGCATTCAGAAATGGTGTGGTGGTAGCCTTCCCAGTCAGCTCTAGTTAAACTGAACAGAGAAATTTAAGCGGATTGTGTTATGCTTTGCCTACAAAACAGTTTCGGTAGTACGGAAGCATGCACGCAAAGCATCATCTTCCTTCGTGTTTATTGGCGTTTGTAATGAACACTGGAATGAGAAACGGTTACCAAATCAAATAAAAATACAAATGCACTCTTTAAATCCAATCTTTACAAAGCGTGCCTCAAACACAACCCGTTTCTGTTTTAATTCTGGTTGGACATCAAACTACAAAAATAAAACGTTAGTAAATCGGAACCACGATTCTTCTATGTTTCCACGATATTTCTTTAAAACAGTCAACTGCCTCGCCACAGCTTGAGAATTGTTCCACCCGAGTTAATTAAATGGGAAATGGAATTAGATGTACAGAAACGGCTTTGATTACCGTAATTATAAGCTTTGGTTTTAATTACATAGAGAAAGCAAAAGAACAATCGATTACCACAAGCAAATATATATGTGTATAACTTACATTATTCACAGAATATGATGTAGATGTGTTTTAAAATAATTACCAATTACCTACCGTTGCCTGATAGCTCTTCTTATGGGTGTTGAATGGTAATCACGTAGTATGAGCTTCAATGGAAAGTTTTCGTTGGCCAATTTTGGTATGTGTGTCATATCATTTTTAGCCAAGGTTTATATTACATTTACCTTTTTCCCAGTTTGTGAATAGGGTGGTTGTAGTTATTATTACATTGTTTCCGTATCACGAGTCTCTAACGGCTCCTGTCAGCACAAGTTGATGGATGTGTGGAAGATCGTCGTAGTCGTGATCCAATAGACACTTCACATTTACCCTTATTTTTTGGATGATTTTTGACTCAGCATGGTTATGGTAGTAGAGAAATAGAATCCCTGAGTACATAACATGAACGTACGTACATATGTGCATACCATATTAAAAGCAAAATGAATATTGACAATGAAAATTCATTTTCGAAATTGAATATTTGGTGTGCAGAAGAATAGGTCCAAATCTGTATGAGCTTTTACAGCACCAATCTTGTATTCCTATTCAAAATGAACTGAAGCAATGACAAAAAGTCTTACACCGAATATCATATCAAATCGGTCTTTTTATTGGAGTGTAAACGCAGCGATTTCCAGTGCATAAATTCAGAAAATTGTTATTGCACATGATATGCAATGCATACGCATTGTGGAAGATTCCATGCCAGTAACAATGGCCCTAGCATGTTTTGAGGAAAGCGTTCGGAGGTCTTTTGAATATGCAATTCAAAAGGAGCATGCAGTGGTAGTGTCAGAGATATTGACCTCATCCATCATCCTTGGTGTTAGTTTAGATTAAATCCCCGGTTTGAAGTAAAAGAGTTCCGACCCTCGTTTACATATCTGGACATCTGTTAATGAATTATAAATATTTGTTCGCCAAATCATGTCATGATATTTTTTTCCAGTTTTCTGTTAATAACAGAGAACCAATTTTTTCTCACTCGCATATTAGCCAGATTACAGGGGATGCTAGTATTGTACAGCCAGCATAAATTTTTTAGAAGTAGTAGCTGGTAACTAAAAGTTATTCTGGAGTGTTGCTCACTGAGATGCAAAATGTAAAGTTTTAAAATCACACTAATATACTTTTGTGAGGTGACCACAATTCTTGTCTTCATAAACAGTTCAGTAAATTTTCTTTGGTAAACTTGCATGATACGTATATTTGCTTAGAAGCCACTATAAAGACTTTCCGATTTCTCATTCCCCCATCCCAGCGAAACTCACTCTTTGTCGATACCAACCGTTGTGGGTGTAGACGTCCCCTATTGACTTCACAACAAGTATGAATCAACTTGCGTACAACGCAACTAACTTTTGTGGGGAGTTCATGCTCTTCTTCCAATGGGGCGCTATCGTTCATATATGCAACGTTCGGGTTTGCTGCGGTAAAGTAAAAGTTATTGTTCATTTGTCTCTCCTGTAGTTGTAGTTGTAGCATGTATATTTTGAGATAAGGATCTGTATGAGTATGAGAATTAATAAGTCTTCCCGTTGTAATGCAAAATGCGGTTAACATGTAGCCATTTAAGTATGTGATATGCTTAATTTTTAACCTTAAATATTGAAATTTAAAATGCCTTGGGGTTTGCAATCTTTATTACTTATATATGGCAGTAAATATTAATTCCGTTCTACTCTAAAATATTATAAATATTTGCATGTTCAAATTGAATTTACATTTTATTCAATTGAATATGCTCATGTAAGAGATTAAAATGTTCAGTCATTATTGGGCTACCATTACCTGTATTATAGTCATTAAGCATTTTAAAATGCATCCTGACGACATGTTATAATGCTATGAAGCTCGTGCTCTGTGCTGTTTCTTGATCAAAGTGTAATAGAAGTATGTTCTTTAATCATTCATCCACTTTATATCCCGAACACCAATTAGAGTTAAATAGTTATGCTTTTGCTTAAGATTAAGAGGTTAGGGAATCAGCGCGTTTAAGATGTAGTTTGCTTTAACATGTTTACTGTTTGATTTAAAATGCCAATCCTAGTACCGATTCCATAAGTATCGGACCGTTCCGGAGGGTGCCGAAAGGGGAATGGATTGCTTGGAATCTCCCGAAAGGTACTCTAGGTGGAGGGTCTGCTCTTGCTCATAGCGTTCCTACAATAATGCCAACCCATCTAAGCTCTACTTCCTTCCGATACGTAAAACCCATGGATCGTGTATTATTCGCATTATTCCCAAGTTCCAACTTTTACAGGGAGCTAAGCATTAACAATCAAGAGATGCACAACACGTACAAATACAAACTTGAGGGATGGACCAGAACTAACAGAGGATCTGTATTCAGAACTTGCTTATGTATGTATGCATTTATCTATCTATGTATATCACAAAAACTACGTGCTTTCTCATAAAGCACTACATACAATACAACATCCTTTGCTCTGCATCTGCATGCTTACGCAGAATTAGCTAAAGAGAACAAATATCGCATCGCATGCTCGCATATGTACATCCTTCTAGGTATTGCTTTGTGCGGTACGCGTAGTGAATCAGTGCTTGTGGATACGTGCAGTAGCTCTCTCCGGGAGGTTACGGCAAGCCAACTTGACACCATATAAACAAACCATAAATCTACCATTAAAAAGACTGTAGACGTCTCTGTGGGAACTCAATTACATCGTTTTAACCTTGATTTACGACACCCTTTCAGGTTGCCCGTAACTTTGGTATGGGTGCGTATAAAAAGAAGAGATGTGCGTCCGTGAACTGAACCCACAAACCAAAAGAACTGTTGGAGAAGTGGTTTCATCCCTATCACCATATTAAAATTAATTTATGGAGCAATTAACGTTCTAAAAATCGATGTTTTATTGCATAGAATGAAGGTAGAAAGTAGAATGATGCTAAAAATACCGCTCGATAAAGTAATTATTACATTATCTGCAAATAAAGTAGCTAGTTTGGCAATCACAAAAATGAGTCGTTTTCGCTGAATGAATTTTTATTATGACCAGAAGATATGATATATTTTAAATTGCATTGATGGACTGAATTTATTTAGCAAAACGTTTACAAAAGGTTCAAAACAGATGTTGATTTTGACTGCTACAAGTCGTGGTAGTTTATATTTTTAAAATGTGAGCCCAACAAACAAGAAGATACATCAGTGTTTGGCTCAAGTAGTGGTCTTTGTCACGGAAGTAGGAGGTTAAGAGAAAGCATGTAAGCCAAACACGTAGCGTAGCCATTATTTTTATCATCATTTTAGAGAAGCGTAGTCAAGAAGCACTTCATTTCCATCTAACTTTTGCATTGACAAAGAGAATGGAGAGAGAAAAAATCTAAAAAAAGAGACTGCAACTTGTCCCTAATCTCTCCGTCGCTTTTTATTCTTCTTTTCCTTTTTGTACTACAACCAACCATGTGGTGTTCCAAGCCTCTCATTGACAGATCGATATTGGGTTGCGAAGCCATTATGTAAATGATTGCAATGGGGAAATGTGGTTCTTCCTAAAGATTTTCACAGAGTTTCAATGGATATACACTTTTAGGCACATCCATGCATATATATCGTATCGCTCCGCTTTCTTCTACGATTCTCACTCAGTTAGTAAAGTAAAACTGGGTTTTTTCATTGATATAAACTGAATATTGTACGTAATATATACCGCCTCTCTGGTTGCTGCTCTGGAATCAAGCTCATTTCCAAATAACTTACCAAGAACCATTTTCTTTCTCATCTTACTTTAAGCAGCAACCCGACCGCCAGGAAAATAACCAACCAATGCAGTATATATATCGTACCGTACCACATCCTTCTCTTAACTGACTTCATTTTGGGGTTGGAAACGAGAAACGACGTAAAAAAGTGATTCCTCGGGATGTATTCACAGCGCAATGTAGAGTCTGTAAGTAAACATCAAAGATCGTGGTGCGTGGTTCACAATAGCAAACTTTTTGTAATTCCCATTTGTTTGATACAAAGTAGATTGCAGTTACAAATCATGTTGTTTGAAATAGCATGAAAACCGTTGTAACATATATTTCTTGATATGTCAATCATAAGAAGAATGAGAACAAATGTAGAATCGGAATCAATCCAAATTCATTAAAATATGAATACTCAATAATTAGCGTTGCCTTCAAGTCCATTTGTTCAGTTTTAACATTATTTCTCATCAATAATGGCATGAAACATAAGATTTTATAGCATTGACATTCATCAATATTATTTGATGGGTTCCTAGTAGAAAGCCACAAACAAAGAGGCATTTTACGATTACCATTATTAGTATACTATGTAGTGGAATTTAGTTTACCGTATGCAACTGCAATCGAGTTGGGAACTCTTGAGAAAAAGTTCACCCACAATTCAGGCTAAAAGGAGCAAGAGGAAGTAAAGGAAACCATTTTTTCTTTTACTTGATGGTAGAATAACAAAACAACATTGAATTGTAACTGCCGACTAAACTGGCACTTTTTTTCTTTCATCCTCCAGCTCAATATACGTAAGAGAAAAGTGATATAAGGAAAATCTGGGAAGGCATATATTAGTATATGCATCAACATCAACGTTGGTTGATATCTCCAAAATTGAGATTCGTTTTTTGAGTCTCCGGCTTCCATCCTACTGTTACTGTTAGCATAACATTAGCTCCAGTTATATCACTTAGGAAAAGCAAAGCAACGGAAAAGATCTCTCCACACTTGGCTTCGTTCATTTCATTGAGAAATGTGCTCGTGTGGTAGAAAGAACAAACTGCTATGAATATATTTTTAATACGTTATATAATGATGGCACATATTGCGTTTAGGTATGTACGCACGATTTGAAGAGTGCTTCTCAACTTCAGATTTGATTCCCACTTACTTCCAAGGCGAGAGAGAGTTGAGACTGTGACTACGCTGTTCTTGAGTAGAGAAAATTGTGCGAGGTAGTAGTGGTAGTAGTTGTAGTAGGTATGTAACTTTTTTCGATGCCGGGGCTAAAATGGTGGAGAAAGGAGTAAGTTTTTTGGAGTAATGTGCATGTAACCCGTTTGCATTTTATAGGGAAATTCTATATATGAAATGATAAAATGATATAATTCAATATAATAGCTGCTTTCTCCTACTTTTGCTATTGCTTTGAGTTCTTCTCGAGTTTAGGGAATTTTGGGTGGAAGTGTTCGAGGAGCTCGAGCTGCTGAGCTCAGTTTTTAGTATAAGTGTTGAGTGACTGTGCCACTGTTTTTAAATGAAGGGAGCCTGTTTCGTTGAATATGATTCGATGTAATATTATTTGGGATTTCAGTAGACGAGCCGGCAGTAGTCTAATAGTTAACTCGTAGTTTTCATGGCGGATATCATCAGGAAAAGAAGTATTGCTTTGCTGTTGACTCTTTTCTCTCTTGTATACTTGAGCAGACTTTGTTACAGAGTATGAAATGTTGTATCTACTCTACATGAATATAAGCTAGATTAAGGATATGGTCATGGAACAACGCAGTTTTAGTTTTAGATGTGCCGTTTAGGTACATAAAGAGTTGTCCTGATGCTGCCCCACACTGCTGCTCCTCCTGCCTCTGATTTTCTCTGCTGAATGATGTGTTTCCAGATAAATGAGATCATATTATGTAATGCGAATGGCTCATGGTGTTTTGCATAATATGTGTTGTGGAACAAGAGGTTCTCTACTCATTTTCATGGTAAAAGCAACCAACATCACCGGATGATACTTCTTCTCTCTCTCTCTCTTTCACCCAAAATGGAAATGTCTATCTTCTTCGGAGCGTTAACATGAGAGAAGTTTTTGATGTTTACGTTGTTTGTTGCAGCAGCTTTAGTACTTTGAACAAATGATCCACTATTATCTATTTACAGATATATTTTCCCTACGCTTTTCCTTCACTACTCGTCATATTATCCTCAAGAGTTCCCATTCCACATGAAGTTTGGAAATGAAGATATCTTCCGTAATGCAAACGCTAGTTTAGTGCTGTTTTATAATTAAGTGATTGTAATTAAACTTGGATTTATTGCAAAAGAACAGTATTTTAGCAAGATATATGTACTTATGTAATATATATACGTTGTACGTATTACGTATGTATGTCGTGTAGTAGCAGGTTTTTTGTGTTGCACAATCTACGAATTGAAGAAAAGTCTATCAGTTTATTGCGTGCGTTCTTATCTCTGAGTGGTTTTGATAAGTTTCATTGTTATGCTTAGTTTCATATTACCGTAATTTACCAGAATAATTAATACAATACATGGTAATAATAATAGGTAATATAATATATCCTTCCTGAATATTTACTTAATAATATTAATATTTTATAGTAACTTACATGTCTTCTTCAAACATTTTTAACATTTGAAACTGGAGTTTTTGTAATCGATGTCATAATTTTGGAGGTTTTTGTCTCTAACGTGTACATTTCAATAATTTTCACTGGGATTATTATTATGCATCGTGTGACGTGTACGTATGTATCAATGCATAATGCATCTGATTGAATGTAATGTGTTAACATTTATCTTAGAAAATCTACTTGAATAATATTTATATATAATTTACAATGGTAGTGTAAAGCGATTCGTTGCATAAAAATCATTCAACAAACACTGATTCAAAATAGTTTATAGCATTTGCTCATTAAAACTTAACTGCTGCTGATTTGATTTCACTTTTAAGGTTATGGTGTTGGTGTTATTAATGCATTAAATTAATATAATATATAATGTGCATTGCGTTAGATCGGTTGTACATATTTATATATACAATAAAGTATTACAGTACTGGGCATCGCCATCCTTATTGCATTAAACTGACATACTTATTAAGAATCCTTAACATTTAAATGCATTTTACACGTTTCTTATTGTGACTATACTGTACATATTTACGTATATCCGTTTCAACGTGCTTAAGAGTACGCTGATGTCTATTTTATGATTGTTTAAGTTTTAATGACTTATTGTAACTTACAAAAGAATCCTATAAATATGCCTAACAAAACGCAATGTTTGAAGCGTAAATGCGTAAATTAACAATAAGATCAATGATACCCTTTCGTTCTCTTAAATAAATCAATACTTTACAAGTTGTCTTTCACCAGCTTTAGTGCACAAAAACTAGCCTAGCTTTATATACATTTTGCATTATTAGTATGCTTTCCCCGCATTCAAAATGGATGAATTTGCTGCAAAAACGATCAAGTTTTGCTTGATTGGGGTTTTTTGGTACACAACGACGACAATGTATTGCTATAGATCGCTTAATACTAATATTGTGTGTAATGTAGGTGTAATGCACATATTTTCTATCATACTTAATTAGTTCCAATATAATAAGTACATATAATATGCTATAAGTAAAGTATAATAATATATGCAATATTTGGTGTTTCAAAGAGTACTGAATTGAATTGGTTTTCCACCGGAAGAAAGCTGCTCAATGGGTAAAATAGAATTATGATATTGTAATTCTTGATCTTTAACTAAGTTGATAGTACTCTGGGGCATAATCATTAGCGATATTGGTCAAGAAATTAAAATCTGATGAGGAGGAATTTTCAGAATGATGGTGTACACCGGAAGATGGGTCAAAATACCCAGGATATGCTTGAGCGTAGGCTACCGACTCACCACCACCAGCTCCTCCAGCTGCAACCACACTTGCACCCTCGTGCCCATGATGATAACCGGGTGCACCATGACCCTGATGAGTGGAATAGCCTGGATCGTCATAATAGCCCGAATCACTTGTTTGCTGACCAGGGAAAAACGATTCAACGGGGTCTCCGCCACCATAACTGTTAATAACGTTGGAAGTACCAGAATAAGGCGAACTGTTTGAAGCGGAGCCAGGGGCAGAGGATGATGAGGAAGGGTAGTCAACCCCAGGATGATTTGTAGCGACAAGGCCACCTTGATGATTTGGGTAATTCGCCCCTTGCGCGATATGATAATACGAGGACATATTATTGCCACTACCGTTTCCTCCAGCTACAGACCCTGGAGTTGGTATGATGTGCTGAGTTTGGGATTGCCCAGGATTTTGTTGACTTCCGGAACCGTAACTTGCTCCACCGCTTCCTGAAGAGCTCCCAAAAGTGTTGTAATGGGAATAGCCATGAGCTGCCACAACAGCGGGGTTTGGACTCGTAGACATAACTGCAGTTGGTCCATATGCTGCTGTAACTCCAGATTCTCGGCATGTTCCTCCTGCTCCCACAAGATCGGTTGTTGTGGAATACCCCATTCCATAACCACCTGCTGTACCCGCATTACCAACACCAACACCACTGCTGCTGTTTGCTGTTCCGCTTGAATGATGATAGCCTCGATTTTCCGGTGGATAGCCACCACCACCACTACTACCTTGACCGGTGTAGTTGCAATATGCAGCATTTTCTGGAATATTTGTTGAGCCGTATGGCCCATATCTATCTACTACATTATTCATCCCATTCTTCCCACTCCTTCCACTTCCACTCCCGCTTTGGTGATGATGGCCTGGCAATGTGGCTGCCACCGGGCTACTCGCACCACTACTTCCACCACCACCACCACCCCCAAGACTACTCGCTTGAAACCGGCTTGTCATCACTGAGATCCCGTTCACGTAACTCTCATTTCCGCTATATTTACTATTCATTTGATTATGTTGCTGTGTTTGGTGAGCTGGATATCTTCCCATTCCTGGAACTACTACAGGGCTCACATTCCCATATTCATAGGGGCACATTACAGAGCCAGCATTTAGGGAAGCTGATGATCCGGCAGTTGCTAATTGGTTTTGTATTTGATTGCTATTATTGTGATGATTTTTACTACCTCTACTTCGTCCGGATTTTGGGGTCATTCCAGAAAGACAGGATTGTTTGTATTGCTGCTTAGTCATTTGACTCGCTCCTGAAGAGCTACTTGACATTTTCTCGAGAAGTGGACTTTTCGTGTCCATTATGGGACTTTGATTATTGCTATCAAATGGGTTGACAATGAGATTGTGACCACCTCCGTTATTGTTACTTGTGGGATTGGTGGAGCCAGTAATCTTGGTGAGATCTGATGATGACTTTTTCCCAATGTGGTGTTCACTACGACTCATAATATTATTCGCACTTGAACCGCCGCTAGTGCACATAGGTTCAGTTTTGAGCATGACGATGTTGTTATCGGAGGAAGATGCACAGGTCGTTAACCCTGTTGCGTCTAAGGAAAGCTGAGATTGTTGTAGGAGATGGCTATTGTTAGGATTACTGTCTTTGTAGTAGGATGAGTTATTGTTGTCACTGGGATTCCCTAAGCTATTGCTGATAGTATTATTATTACTGTTACTGCTGCTGCCACCAACACCACCACCAGATTTCGCTTTATTGCTACTTTTTGGGCCATTGTTGGATGCGGAAGATGAAGTGATATTGTTGGTGTTATTGGCATTGCTGCCAGTTGCTGATGTGGTGGTTGCTTTGATAGAATTGTTATTGTTATTATTATTGACGAGTTTATCTCCACTTGCTCCCCGCTCACTGCTGCCACCAACGGATGAGGAGGAGGAGGAGAGAGTCAGTGGGGAGAGTGGTGTCATGAGATCACAGCTTTGGCAACTTTTCTTATCCTCGGCTGGAGAGCCCAAGGCTACTTTGCTACTTGCACTTCCGGAGTCACCCTTCGTGGATGATTTGCCATCTGTAGACTTTTCCCCGTCCTCGCCACCAGAACTCTTGCTTATTGTTTGCCGTTTGTGTTTCATGCGGCGATTTTGGAACCATACTTTTACCTGTGAAACCAAAGTTTTATAAGCATTCATTGTGACATTCTAGTAACAGATTTCACACTTTAGCCTACCTTTGTCTTTAGATTTTCTTTAAATTACCTGTCGTTCAGACAAATCAAGAGATGCAGCTATTTCAATTCTTCTTGGCCTACAAAGGTACTTATTGAAATGGAATTCCTTTTCTAGCTCCAGAAGCTGTGTATTTGTGTACGCTGTGCGGAGTCTTCTGGGCATGCCATTATCTGTAATCATAGACCAACATGGGATAATTTAATAAACGTTACGTTTTTTAACACCATCAATATCTTGTTTAAATATGAATCAATTGTGGTTCAAATGCCGATACGAAGTTCTAAAACTGAGAATTTTTTAATCAATTTCAAAAAGAAAGTTGGCCAATTTAATATAAATGTATGATGCGACATATGCATTTTTCTTACAGAATATTGTGTAAATTATGAAATTAGATTTAGAAAACTGAAATATTGAGAGATGCATAATATATTACTGTGCTCCATTACAAGTCTGCAGATCCCACACAACAAGCCATGGCATTGGCAAATCTGAATGAAACATTTATAGCTAGCAGTAGGAAGCCTCAGTGTTAATCTATGGAACCTATTAATCTTTCTCGGTTGGAGGTGCAGACGGGAAACAAACTATTAGTCGTAAAGGGTTAGTCAGCCAGTCACTCATTGAAAACATTAATCTTTTTTCGTCCTCTGCTAAGATAACTGCATACTCTCCTGCTCCTCGATATATTACGGATGCGCGTTCAAAAAACAAAACAGCTCTGGTCTGGTGAAGTTGTTATTTGCATCTCATAAATCGAATAAATAAAGTGCTTTGTCGAAAGCTTTCTGATGCGAAGTGGCTGGATTGAATGGTTTGGCGGCTTATAGCTTTGCGCTTGGCTGCCACAATTTTAGTTCATGACAATGGAAGTTGTTCAGCGTTTTTGGGAAAAATTTGTCTGCTAAATGTTTCAGGCATGAAATAACAATATTACTATATGTATGTCGGCTTCAGCAGCTTATGCTATCAAGAAAAAATGGTATTTAGGCCACAAGCAAATGATATCCCCATTTGATGACTAACACACATGGCATGACGCTATTTTCTCTCTCTCGAATATAAACGGTTATCGTACAAGGTTGCTTGTCGTTGTTTTTTCTTCCTTCTATCCAGCATTCCAAATCCATCCAAGAAAGTGTCTTTAGGCAAGAGCAAATTAACGCTGAATGCAATGAGCAGTTGACGGATACATGACAAAATAAAAACTTATTTGTAACGTTTTCCAAAACGCTCTTGAGCATAGATAGATATATACTTATTCCTTTAGAAAAAAATCAAACCAACATTTCAAACGCTAGAAATCGTAACAAATCAAGCAGGAAAAAAGGATTACGCCAGAAAGTGTGGATAAACACACAAAAGGAACAACATGCAATGTATGAAAGCGAAAAAAAATTTACAAACTTATCCATCATTCTTTTGTTCTTTAGCAAAGTGTACAATTGCTAAACGTGTTGTCATCGTCGACAGCAGTGCATACATTATTATACAAGTTCAGTGGCTCTAGCTCTAGCTCTTCGAGACTACAATTGAGACGAAGCGAAATAAAAAAATGAGCCAGAGGAGAAAGAAAAAAACGGTTAAAAATTGTGTCGAGAGATTTCCAACGAAAAAAATAATATATATATTTTTGCCCTTTGTGAGAGGAACAAACACATCAGAAAAATGTGGTGCATAAAATAAAAAAAGACAGGAACATCATTGACGGGGAAGTTGGAAGAGGAAACAAGTTACATATCTCTTGCACACTAGCCGAAAAGCAAAAGTAGGAAAGATAGAAAAAGGCAGACGCTAAAAAGGTTTATTTTTTATACTTGTCGTTCAGTGTAATGATTGATGTGTACTTTCTTCAAAGCCTAAAAATCTTATACACAAATGCATTCTTCCCTTGAACAGGCAACAGTGTCAAGAGTCCGAATGGATATTTTCATTTATCCACATCTGAAACTCATACAATGTCATACATTTTGGATGGAGAGGCGAGGAGAACGCAGACATTGTAAATTGTATGTAAACTCTCATGTGCATAAACATGAAGAGGCGACAACTACAACTGAATGTGACTTGCCCTTATACCTTTACCCCTTTTATCGTTAAAAGCTTTGCTTATTCACAACCCGTCAGTCAGACTAGTAGTACAGTTCTCTACGAGTATAATATATCTATAAAAAAAAGGCTCTGTTACACGGTGCATAATATTATATTGGTTTTGCTGGGTCTTCTTGAGTTTTACACTTCCATCACCTTCATTTCACTACGAGATGTTTTTCTGACTTGTTGTCATTGTCAGTGTGAAATGCTAAGGATATTGCCTGCTACTCATATCAAAAAAGTGATCTATTGGTTTGTTACACGACGACTACTCCAAAATGCACAGCAATGTGGATGGATAATGCGTGTTATCACTTTGATCCGCTCGATAATGCTTCTCCCTAGTCAATCAGCTCACCAAAGTAGTAGCAGAAACGAGGTGCACTGAAGTTATACTATGCATATTATGCACACAAGCATAATATGGAACTTTATTATTTTAGCTATGCAGCATTTCATATTTTAGCTAACGAATATTTCTTGAGAGTTTTAAAGGATTTCCTGTTCAAGAATGAGTGACATGACAGCTTTCAATCAACTTTAGTTCCTCCCAGTCAATTCCTGAGTTATATTTTTTACTCAACAAGAAGAATGTGACTTTTCCACACTAGACTAAAGGGAAAATAGAGCGTATACATTGCTGCTTAGATTACCATAGACCTTTTTTTGTAAAAGTGGCTACACTACGCTATGGAACATTCTTGGCACTTATTAGGACAGTTACATTACATTTTACTCTTAACGAGTTTGACAGGTAGAAAAGATGTAAGATTCGATTTCAGGAATTTATTAGATGCAAGTATGGGTGCTGATTGAAACATGATTGATGTTTGGCTATATGAGATTTTTGGTGGGTTGCCTCTAGATAAAAATGGGATTTTGAAGCTAATTCCCAATCTCAAGCTCAAAACGAAGCTCAACACTCAAACTTCTTTTAAGGTATGGCATATATAAGTATTTACAAAGTATGACAGGATACATGTAGAAACGTTACTTGAATTGTCACATCAAATTTTAATTAGGATTGGAAAAAGAATATAATTCAAACAGTCAGCATGCAGTTATTTGAAGGGGCAGAATGTAACTGACTGACATCAATTGAACAGAAACGGGCATTGCATTAGTTCGTAACTGTTTTTATAGCATCATCTATATGTCTGCATAATATTTTGCCAATTTATGTCGTAAATTAACCGTTAGGCATACTTCGAATCAAGTAGGGTCTGGTGTTCATACTCTATGCAATCTACTTATCAGCCCAATGGTAGAAAATCTGATGAATAGGAATTACAACTAATCTTCGCCCTGCTATCATTCTTGAAAATGAAAAAATCTGGAGAAATCCAAAAGTAAAAGAAACTTAAATCCCTTAGTTATCCCACACATACGAATTTACACTTGAAAGCACCCTATATCTGTTTGGTTTTGGTTTGCTCCTCATTTCGTTTCCAACATGCCACAAGCGAACTAGCTTAAAAATGACTAAAAGCTCGTGAAAGCGGAGTGATCTGCACGTACCATCACACATTGCTATTGGATATATTATTCTACAGAAAGGAAAAAGGACAAGCCAAGACAGGAAACTTTGCTGACGCCAGCTGAAGTTTCCTTTTGGCTTGTCTTGTCTTGTCTTCTTCTCCCTTGTCTTGTCTTCACTCTTCAAAGTCTTTGAATCTGAATTCGGAATCTTTCTCTCCTCACATCCCATCACAACAGTCTCTTCTTCTCTCTGGTCTTCCACTTTTCTGTTTGCACCCATCTCTCTTATTCTCCAGCAGACATTTTCTGGAGAAAGAATACAGACAGAACAGTGAAAGAAAGAAAAAAGGAAGGGATCTATCCAATCCGTCCGTCAGGGCAAACGTATATACATACATTAAGTAAGTAAGCTTCCTTCGAAAAGGAGGCAGGAGGAGAAAGAAAGAAAGAAAAAAAATCCCTGCGAAAAAGCAGCAGCTCGAAGCTCAACCTTGCTTGTTTGCCAACCGCTGCTTTCAGACGCTGATGCATACTGATGAAAAACTTAGTTGGGTTGGTTGGCTTGGCTGTACATACGAATGTATGTTTATATTTGGGGATTGGATCGTTTACTAAAGTGAAGCCGACATTGGGTTTCGTGTTGAGAGGTGAATGAAATACATAAGGATCACAAAGTGGAGGCGATATACAATATAAAACTATTGCTTCCTTATTTCCATTGAATTCGAAGTGGTGGTTTTGTAATGGAAGGAAAAAGGATCATTGGGAAACAAACCGAATTCGAATGCAAGTCTCTGACTGACTGAATACTACTTTACTATTACTTCCACAACTTCTTTCGTAGTTTTTTTTGTGTGTGGAAAGTTGGTTGGAACCTACCTACAAAAAAAGCTTGATAGTTTTGTAGTCGTTGGTGGTATCCTTATTGGTGAAGTCGGTTGGGGAATTGTAATTACATTCTATATTCTCTCTTTTTTTCTTCTCTTTCTACAAATATATGAATTTCAAAGGATGCAAGACAGGATTCACTCACAACGCTCACTTCCAATTCAAAAGGAAAGAATGAGGGCTTAGGAAAAATGCATTTGACTTGGAGAGATTCGTGATCTCAAATATCCATGTAAAATTTGGAGGAGAAAGGGCTCTTCAGTATTACTTTAATTCGATTGGGGTTTTGAGTCTCAAAGTCTAGGATTGAGTTGCGGACTTAGCCGATTTCATGCACAATGCATTTCTAGGGTAAAATCAAAATCACAATGTGCTACGTTGGCTAATATGTATTGAAATTCAATGGAAAAACTTTTTCCCCAGAAACTTTAAAGATTTTCTTGAATGTTGATTGGCTGCATGTATTTAGTAGCATTGGCTGCAAATCTTTCGTTTCCGTTGTAATAAGAATTTTGTAGTACTACAAGGCTATAAGAAAAACGTATACCAAGTTAGCAAAAGGAATACTTGCAACAAATGCTTTGGCTATGATGGTACTTGAAAATCGATCTCTAAAAGGAAAACATACATATAGGCTGAAATTGGAGGAGAGGACGAATTTTGATTGACAGTATGGAATATGGAAGAATCGCGTTTCAGATCATTTTTGGGTTTGGTATCCTTATTCGATCGTCCTGCTTTGTTGGTATGCAAGTAAAGTATTTAGTATAGCGTAGTCAACATTTAAAACAATCCGCTCCAGTTACACTTTGAATACATAAAATGTTGGGTTTTACTGTGTTCTGCTTGCTGTATCGGATTCAACAGAAATTCGAATAGGCGCTCCCTACATCATTATTTAACACATCCTAAAAATATGGTTATCGAAATACACATGCATGGCAGTACGTGAATATTTGAGCAGAGCATATACAGCGACAGCATGAAAAGAAGTAAAAAAGCCAGAGATTTGTGATCTCTTTAAAATTCACATGCATCCAATCTGGACTTTCCATTGGTCTTTTTCTCTTTCCCTTATGTCAATCAAAAATCTAATCCCACACGCCCTACGTTAAAGTAAATACGTACTGTATGAGTTTTGTAGGCATTGAGCAAGTGCATAGCATTTTGTTGACATAGGCTACATGATGATGCTGATGTCCATCATATCATTTTACAATATGTCGGCATGTACGGCAAAGATGAAAAAGAAACGATGAGATTTGCTTCGGTATTATCAATAGGTAGTGATCCGGTTTGGCAACCCATAGAGTATGCATTAGAAAATATATTATTCTCCATAATTATGAGAATGTTTATACAATCCATTGCATTTTTGTTCAAAAGATGTACCAGTTATACTATTCCTATTCCTACATAACTGGTCATGTCATTGACTATACTATATCAGCAGTCAATCTAAAATTTAAAAGTGACGCACAATCGCCAACCATCATCAACAATAAACTGGAAACTGGATTTATACGGAGAACAGGAATGAATGGATTGGTAGCATATCAGCAGAACTTGAATAAAAAACTAAAATAATCCATACGAAAAAAAAGTTTGGATGGATTGTTCGTTAGTCGTGTCACGGTGTAGTTAGCTGTGGCAGACAGGGAAATGGCGAGCCTGCTACATTATACATACAGGAACGCGCGTATTAATGCATGACTCACAAAAAGCGTGGTTCACTTGTGAAAAAAAGTATATTGGAAAAGACAGCGTGACACATAACTAGCACGTTGAAAATCCCATATAGATAAATACTTAAGGAAAGTAAAAAAGCTTATTGTTGTTTATACATTGTGACACGACGTGATCATATCGACCAGGATATCTAAGTATATGTATGAATTCGAACTTGGGCTGAATGAAGCGGCTCGAAATATCCTGTCATATCCTGCTGTATACATACATACAGGGAGCTCTACCAAGTTCCATTGTACCTTAGCTGATTTCCGATTTTTCGGCGACAAGTCAAAGTGTTTTGGATATTTTAGCAGTAAGTAAAGTAAACGATGCGGTGGAGTCAAGCGAAGATAAAAAGAGAGAAAATCACAGTATCACTGTGAGCTTGGAAGATTGGCAGATAGGAAGATGAATGAAAGATGAGTTTGCTTCTTTTTCCCTTTCCAAAACATCTCCCTTTTTTTCTTCTCTTTCCACACCAGCATTGGAATGGAATTACTACTATTATACTACTATATCTAGAAAGAATGAAGCTTGAAATGATGTACGTATGTATGTGGTATAGATGTACGCTAAGCGTGGGGGAATAACAATACATAACAATAAGTAGCAGCTCGCAAAAGCGATGGTATGACTGCATAAAAATGTTTAAGATTTGAAGAAAGGTTGAGCTTCCCGAGATGTAGGAGAGAGATTCGGTGACTTGGCTTGAGACAGCTTTTGTCACAACAAAACTTTTGAATAAATACATGCATCAAATCTGCATTGGAATGAGTTTTATTTTGTCTGTTGAAAGATGTGATAAGTTACGTCTTGTTTTGTATTTCCATACACACACACCAAGGTATATTCATACCTGCTGCTGCTGAGATAAAAGGCACCACAGTTGAGTCAGGCGTGTAGACGCTATTGGAAGAGGAATGATGATGAAGACGTAACTACTCTTTTTGGATGAACGAGGTAGACAAGGTAAGTGTTTTAGAGGCAACTCAGTCAACTCGTGACATTTGCAAATAAAATGTATTATTCGCCAAATCCATGTGATCATAATATTGAAATAGACAATCATCATCATATGATATTATTATGGAGTACTTGGTAAATGACGCAGGATAATAGACTCACTGATCATACGTAACCGTAATGCGCACACACACACTGATGATTACGCACATAATTGCATGTATAATGTGTTGCATCAACACCAGACCACCTTGAAACAATTCTAGTGGAGTGGATCAGATTCATGCACTTCTCTTATCTCGAAAGCAATTCATTAAACGAGGAATTCCGTGCTGACGAGCGAGTGGCAGCTACTTAGAAATTACTTTGGGAAGCTCAAGAAGAAATCTCATGATTTCTTCTGATCTTGAGCACGAGATGTGCTCACTTCATTTATGTTCAACAACATTGTATTTTTATACTTCTGATCATAACCTGTGGCTGCAACTTGGGATAGTTGTAAAAGTTACATAGGAATATGAATACACCTACGCACCACACGCATATATGACGACGCAGTGGCACCACCAGTCTCTGCAACAGTGATCCGCTTTCTATCAAGCGCAGGATGAAACAAAAAGAAATGATAACATATTTCTTCGTGAAAGGAAGTTGAAAAAAGGAAAAAGATGAAGTAGGAGGAAGTCACCTAACAGATTGGAACAAGAATCGAGGAAACACGATTACAAGTCAGTAATAGAGGATAATAGGCATTACGAATAAATATAACACTAATGCTGCTGCTCTGGTTAGCTCTGCAACATATGCAAGCCCATTCTCAATGATGCCAGCAACCCATAGGCATGTTTCTCGTGTAGTTTTGTATAGTGAATAATGGCATGGGTGTAAAAGACTCCCCAAGAAAGATAGAGAAAACCATAAATATCATGAGACTGGCAGACATTTATATTGTAGCCAAAAGGGAAAAACTCCGACAAGAAGCAAACCGCATGATCCTTGTTCCATGCGTTTTACTAGCGTACACTGTGTAAAGGCAACCGTCCGTGCATGTGATGATGAATATGATTCTTGCCCTGTTTTACAACAATATTTGGCATTTGAACACGGTCCGTCATGTAATAATGCATGCTATGATTTGTACACGTTCAAGAGGAAGTAAAATTGATACACGGACTAGTTTTTGATGTGCATGGCTTCATTTCAATCTTGTAAAAATCTAGTTGCTATATTTGGGCTAATCCTATTTCGAATAAAGAGAACACTTTTTAACTCAGAGATTGTGCTGCAGCAGAAAGTTGAAAGAATCATAAATATTTTGTTTTAATCAGAAAAATTTGATGTTAAGTATCGGGTTGTACACGACACCAACAGATTGATTCGTCTAACTAAGTTGAAAAACGAAAAATGGTAAATATAAAAATGCAATTTATTCTTAAAAAATGAAAAAGGCCTATCGGTTCCAAAAGTGTCCAATCTCCTTCAAAAAGCGTTAATTCAAAAATAACGATGTTGACAACCAAACCACAAATATTACATTCTTACTTGCAGTAGCATATCATTTGAAAAAGAGAAGAAAAAAAATCCAACTGTGACCTCAACAAATAGAAACATGCACGTCATGACACCATTAAATTACAAATTGTTTATGACACAACCGCAGCAGCTTTAATATTCATTGACAGGTTGAATTAAGTTTTCAAATGAAACTGCATAATCTTTATACGCTGTGCTTTTTGATAAAAAAGACCATCATGGAATGGTAAATAAGTTTTGTGACGCTATACTTACTTTGATACATCTACAATTCTACGGATTATGAAAGGATGAATTACTATATTAGTAAAAAAAAGCCACGATAAATATAATATCAGACTTTCCCTTCCTTCCACATAGTAATGGTGTGTAACCAAAAGGAAGTCTACAAAACTCCTGTTATTCACTACCACCCCATTGCGCAATTGAAGCCAAAAATGTATTACAGCATAACATATATCCACTTTAAATTCATGAAACCGATGAATTGTCAGATTTTAAAATTCTGAATGCAATGTAAGCCTTTTGTTTAAGCATAAAAAAGTGAAAAAGCGAACTCTCTGCAGTCAGCAGGCATGCTCCCATACAAATTATACGTGGGATAAATCCACACATACTTATATACGTTGTTCCTTTACCATGTTATATAATTGCATTGATAAAAAGCGACATCGATATCAAAGCATATGTATGAAATATTAGTATACATACATACTTAACCACAGTCATTTTATACGTTTCATTTATAAAAAGGGGGATGGCTCCGTAAAAAAGTAAATGAAATGAAATAATAGAAATATAAAGCTTCTGTGTTATCCTTTGAATGAGCGTCCTACCAAGATACACGATGTTGATGATGAAGATGATACGATACGATGATTGTGTTTGATAAAGAGAAAAGATGCGTGTCATGATCATGATTCAACACTTTCCCATCAATACAAGTATTAGTCTTGCAAAGGGACACGGTGGGTTATTGATGAGAAACGAGAATGCATGAGAGATGAGATGATGTATTAATATTTTGTATGCAGCATGCGTGGATTCTGGCGTGCGTTTCTGCTTCCATGCAGCAACCAAAGGAAATGGAGACGAATGCAAAGGCAATTGGCATGTGATTGTGATATTTACCGTGTCGGACGACCGTTTCTATGAAGTATGAATGATAAAGTAGTATTTCTCAGTAGCTACATCGAAACTACTTTCTGAGCTAGTTTCATGTAAAAGTGATACAGACTATATTTTAACTATTCTTTAGTAAAAACCAATGTTGCATTTATGTAAATATTAATTAAATGCAATATACTATAAAAACAACAAAACAGTTACTTACTCTTACCTTGATGACTGTTTTTCCTCGATGTCTTTTTCTCTTTCATCCAGGGATACTCTGCAAATAAATACATGGGTTTTAGTGACTACACATTTATCCCCTGCTCATCCTATATAATACAAAAGCCCATTAATCATGACAAAGGTTGAGTGTGTTGTGTCTGCACATACTTGGACTGATATTGGATGGATTCGGACCTGATGAAAGTGGAGGTCCACTGGGATTATTACAATAGAGTGGAGGTGTAGACGGATCCTGATGGCTTGGGCTCATATGCGGATGCATAGCGGATAGGGCAAGGGTTGACTGGTTCATCGTTAGCGGGGTCAAATGTCCACCAGTGCTTGGGCTAAGCTGACCAACGCTGGCAGGATTTCCTCCATTCATGCACGCCGAGCCAGGAACTGGGTTCCCTCCAGTATTACCCGGAACGACAGGAACACTACTCATGATCTCCGCCATGCAAGGTCTACTCGCAATGAAACCTGACTCTGTCGCAGTCTCAAAACCTTCAAGAGAATCGATGCTTTCCATGGTGAGAACAGATGAGGAACCGGGACTGCTCGTGTTATTCACCATTTGCTGTTGACCTATACCATTATGATGACCTCCTGAAGGCAGATTGCCAGTATTGCTGTTATTACTTCCATTAACAGGATTACCGTTACTAGATGTGTGACCAGTGATCACATTTCTTGTCCAACAAGGGGACACTCTGTCAATCATCGTGGTTGGAGGAGAGTGAGAAGGAAAAAAATGATTGACGTTCCTTGATGACTTTGGACTTGATTGACGTTTCTCTACGTTTTCCCGTTTTTCATTACTTCATTTAAAATTCTCCAAGTTCAAGATTATTTTTAGGAGAAAAGGAAGAATGTATGGAAAATCTTTATGTTCTTTGTTGTTGGGAGCTCGTGTCAACTCTCAAAAAAAGGGTTAAGACAAAGGAAAGGGTTGTTCAAGTATTATTTTCAATTTCCTTTTGGTGTCCTTGTTAAAAACGTTTGTAGTGCAGGAGGAGACCATATGCTACATCCCCAACTTTTAAGTAAATTCTTCAAAAGAACAAGAATTTAAATCAATTTTTTCTTTGATGCAGTTGTTTTCCACAAAAAGTTGCGTTTTTAACAATTGCTCGCTGTATTTTGTATTGAAACACAGCAAGAACCAAAGTTCGAATATGTAGCTGGCTGATATATATGGGGCTAGTTGCGAAAAGGGGATGATTTTTGCACCCTCTTGTACAATTTATCTCTCCATCAAAACATATGCAGCTCACTAGTTCATAATACAGTTTAACATATCGTGATAAAGAGATATATTTATTTCATCGGAATGCGTTTTGTAGTAGTCAATGTTGAGTAAGAATAAAGGCAAATACTCTTTCACTGCTCTGGTCGGATATGTGACGAAGTGTGGAGGCATATCTTCCAGCTTTGCTTTTGCTCCCTTCTTGCTCGTTCACCGCCAGCCAGAGAGAAGATGTTGCTTGCACTTTCACCACTTGCCAAAAACCTAATAAATCACTCGGAGAGAGTTAGCTACTTTGTAAACTGTATCTACCACTGTGTACATGTTCCCATTCGGAGTTTCCCCTTTTTACGAGTTTATTATATGGTTATTGCCTTTTACTGCTGTCCCATAACCATTCCATAATCGGACAAACAAGTAGCTCAAATATGACTTTAACGCGCAAGGGTTTTTTTTCTCCTTTTGGAGTGAGTAAACAGTTGATCTTTTTCTTTCTTTATGTCAGGAAACAATTATTACCGTTTCCACTACCTTTTATATTCATTTATTTTTTAGCTTTCATTTATAATGAAATGAATCTTATAAAAGAAACAGTTTGCCACACCACACTCCAGTTTTGTACACAAAAGCAACGTGTTTTCTGTCTTTTTTGTGAAATTTCAGCTTGACTCAGAGTCGGACCTTTTTCTGCTTTTCTATTTTTTATGCTCTCAAGGGAGGAATAGAAAGTAAACTGGCGTAACAAATACAATGTAAAAATTCATCCCAACATCTTACTTTTGGGTTTCACAGACCATTTTTTTAAGTGGGAAAAAGTATCAGGCGGACAGGAAAAGGAAGCTTGTTTGACGACTAAGACCACTTTTGAGTTTATTGCTTTGCAACAACCCTTGACATGGGAAACCAAACCACCACCAACATATCACTGCACACTGAACCACCAACACTTTTTTCTCTGTCTTCCACTTTTCTTTGTATGGAAGAGTGAGTGAGAGAGAGAGAGAGAGAGATAAAAATATTTTCACAAGTTACTTTTACTCTCCCACTTATAGATTCGAAAAAATGGGAATAGGAGTGACAGAGGAATTTCAGTTATGTAGATATATAAATCGTTTTTTCTTTTTCGAAGGAAGGAGGCAAAGAAGACATTGAAAAAGTTGTAAAAACTATATTTGCCACATGTTGCGGGTCCATAATGGAGAAAAGTGAGGACATTCAATATATGGAGAGGAGGCAGCCCAAGTGTAGAAAAGCAGGGGACCTCTTGCTGATTTTCTTTTCTACCGTGTTATGGTAATCCAAGTTTTATAATATGTAGCTTGTCTTTCTTCAAGTCTTCTTCCTCAACTCTTTCTTCAGTAGTAGAGAGAGAGAGAGAGAGAAGGAAGTGGCAGTCGGAGTAATATAACGAACGTAATATTACGCTTCAATATACATTCATGTGGAGTGGAGAGAGAGTCAGGATCGGATGAGAGGCAATATGCAATCACATGCTCATATTACTACGCTTCTATGCTTCTTATGGTGGCTGACGAGTTATTGGATAGCCTTCTTCACATCTCGGATGGATTCAGATAAAGGAGCCACTTGTACTTAAGGTATGTCCCATAATAGAAAGATAAGATTACATTTTGGGATAGTTTGGGCATGCATGGACATAGATGTTTGAAACTTCTGTCGGTGGTACTCATACTTGTTTTCAATGCACTTGCCCACTTTCATTGGATTCCGTGAAGTATTGTGGCAGTGGGTCTATGATAGCTAAAATCTACAAAAATCGACTGTCCCATAATAGAAAGATATTTTCGAATATCTTTTGTTCATGCAGGTTCCAATAATTAATACTTAATTAATTTGCCGTGAGTAGGACCCCTGGACTCAGTGGGCCATTTTAGCTTTAAAATATGGAGGGTGCGCCAAGTCCCTTGCCCTATTGGTAATGGAATCCAATTTTTACAGTTTTTTGGGAAGTAAACACCCACAATGGACCGCAGTACTTTCTATAGACATACAGACAATGAAACTGGGTCCCTTGGATCGGTCTAGGGTAGTACCTTCAAAATCGGCCGCAGTCTGTGTAAGTAAAATTAATTTTTT
>JAQGAP010000114.1:0-67689 GCA_034697805.1 Orchesella bifasciata
GATCAGCAAAAAAGCTGCTTAAAAAGCAAACCAGCGCTTCTTTGCTTTTTTCGCTGTTTTGCTTACTGCCAACACTGGTGTACATATATTGATCAAAGTGGGGACTGGAAGGGGTTCTTTCCGGATGCATGCATGAATATGTATGAATAATTCCTACCATTATTGTTTCATTCCAAAGCAAAAAGGTGATTGGGTTGGGTGGCTGAAGGAATAATAGCTTTCATTTTAATTTTACTGCCTTTTGGGTAACTTTGTCCTGGCGGCTATTGAATATTGTATAATATCCTTGTCGAAAACAAAAGAGTTCCGAGTAGCAGCAGCTTGCAAAAAGCATGCATATTGAAATTAGCGAACTGCGAACAAACAATATATATTGTAGACTTTGATTTTTATTGATTTGCCTATACCATATAGATTTCATGACAAGGACAAATTGATGGTAAAATAGGGAATAAATGGGATTGCCATAAAATTCTCAAATGTATTGTATTTTGCGTGTAATGAATCACAAAACAGGAGCTCGTGTGTGCAAAAAGCAAATGGGAGAGGGTGCATAGCAGAATCCATTCATTTTCTGCTAGATTTTTTATTATATAACCTCGACCAAACTGCCAACTAAGTTGACATGCATTTTAACTAGTCTGCAATGTACGTCATCACAAAGCATATAAACCTCACCGTCTTTTTTCCGGTGGGGGTGTCGACGACATGAATAAATATTAACGTTAATGGTGGTGACTGATGATGTCGGTTGGTGGTGGTGGCGGCTGCTGATGTGGTGGTGTGAGAGGAACAAGAAATGCTACAAAACAGGGGTTCAAAAGCAAAGCATCTCTTTATACATTCACTCCACTTATTTAGGTGTCCTGCCATGCAAGCCTCAAACATTTATACAAGCTGCAATCATGCATGCCAGTTAACTTTCTCTTTTGTCGTCACTAGTTTTGTTTTAACTATTGTATCGTATCTCGATCCTCCAACCTAATAAAATAACAGAAGGGAACACAACAGGAGTTCGGAAATGGCAAGTGAGAATCAAAAGTTTAGAAACGTTTTTGCTTTTACACTTCACATCGTCTCTCCATTACTAATTAATGGACGTATATCAGATTTCATTCGGTGATGACGCCACTCACACGCCATCCCATTCCATAATACTACTCACTTTCCCTCTCTGCGCCTCTCTCAAATAAGTTGGTAGGAGAAAGCTGTATACTAGAAAGCAGATGCAGGATATTGTGGTTTCACCATTTTCTGTGGTAGAGTGGTAACAAGAAAATCAACCATAATGCCAATTCGACAGTCAACAACAGGAGATCCCATTTAGCGGAAATTTTTGAGCCGCATAATATTATACATTTAATACGAAAGCTGAAATACTATCGTTTTTCCTACTGCTGTTACAGATCTCCATTTCCCATTTGGGTTTCTCATTTCAAAATTCTTTGTATAGCCAACCATCCTAAAAATAACTCATGTAAATTAAATTATGCATATGGTCCATAGGCACTTGAACATGAGCAGCTGGGGTATTAACATGTTTCCTCTGATGAAGCGTTAAAAATGCATGGAATTTAATTAAAAGTTATTAAAAGTAGGTATATATGCACTCACATCCTATCTCTGCCAGAGAAAAAGTTGATAAAAAAGTGGTTTTTAGCCAATTAGAGCGTGTTACTGGAATTAAGTTCATAACGTCTTTATTTAATTTTCCACTTCAGCCTTTCACCTTTTCATAAAAAGGACTTTTTTGGTGGTGGAAGCAATATTAACTGGGATAAAAGAGCGTGACTTCTTTTTTACGGGGGTAATAATCCGTTTATCTTCTTTTTCCTTTCGGTTTCCTTTCAATTAGGGAGAATACGTATCATTTGCTCAATAACTTTGATTTACTCAATACTGCCACACACACTCAATATGATTTATAAGATAAGCTTCCCTCCCTCAATAATTTACAAAACTCATTCATTTCAGTCTTTTGTGGTGCTCTTCTCTCACCCTGCGTTTATTCACTTACTTTTATGGCATCAGCGACCCCAACTAAGTAAGTACTTTGTTCACCTCTCGTATTATTCCCAGAATCTATTTTGTCCACCCACACTGCTTTAACCAAACAAGGGTGGAAAAAGTGTAGGTGTTCAAAGTGGTCGGTTATTTTTCTTTACTTAGGTAAAACTAAACAGCTTTTCTGCAAAAAGCAGCAATAGCAATAACATAACAAGTAGTGTGCGAGTGCGAGAGGCAAAATCCTATTCCTGTTTTATTTACCATGATGGGGCGTCTCATAAGATGAATTATTGATGTTAATGTAGGGACCAAGACAATTTTATTGATTTCGTGTTTGTGTCCGTGTAACATATAAGCACAAGCTGTCTATATGCATATAATGGGGATGGACATATAGACAAGCCTAAAGTGTAATTTGATGATATATCTATTACCCCAGCTTTTTATCCAATTCAGCGTTCGCAAGGGTATTTTTTCGTTAAATCCTCTTTGCTCGTTGGCTAAACTATTTTGTGATGGTGATGGCATGGCTTAGTTAGTGGCTTTTCTTAGGCTTGCCAATTTTTGGAAAAGTGGAGAATGACTCTCCAGACAACCACCGTAATCGAAGTAATAGCCCCAGAGAAATCTTGTCGGGGCTTTCAAAGTCATTTCCTTTTTTTTGGATATATGTCGAGCACGTCAAAATGTTGGTGGATTTTTATCTTAAAACCTTGAAAAGGTTACAAAAACAACTGACATTCCATCATACATTTTTTAACACCAAACTGTTTACCAGCGTTTGAAATTGTGTAGCCTTGGTCAGTAATTGTCTAAAGAGAAGGAGGTATTATTACACTCCTTTCTCCCCCAACCTTACGCATGACCTCGATAGGCACGGGATGTAGGATGCGTTTTTCGGGATCAACAACGTGCATGAGAAATCGCTCTTCTGTTGTTGACTTGAACGTTGACTTCATGAAATATTCACCTGTAAACAATATATTTTTCACGTTATCTTTCTCGTGAAGTGAAAGTAGGTTTTGTAAACTTTGTTTCAAATTCCTTGTTTCCTGTTTCACTCGGCTTGTTCCTTCATCATATCATGTACACATGGGTTCATCCAGTTGTCTTTCAAACATGGTGTTTGTGACATCGTCTGATATTTTATGCATTGCATTATCAGATCGGATGGATGGAACGGGAGAAACGTAACGTAACGTGGAGCTGGATATTTTCGTGATTCACTTTTTATTGTCTGCTTATATATTTACGCTATATGAAACTATGTGACTTTTTTGTGCATTTTTTTTCATGAAAACATATCTCCAATTCAAAAACTCAAAGTATATATGTACGCTCCTACAAAAAGCGAAAGTAATCAGGAGAGTATGAGCCCGCTCCTGGTTTCACTCTCACACACGTCTCTATATTTTTAGGTACGCGAATTTGGCACAAGTGACTTGCCATGCCATTGCCTCCCTAACACAATGGCACATCGTTTTGACTTGTGAGTGTGACGGTAAGCGTGAGCATTTTAGGGAAAAACTCTTTCACTCACCTAGCTACTTTGCCGACATTATATTGTAAACTACTGCCATGCTATGCCATGCCATGCCACTTCCTGACTAGTGCTCAGCTAAATAAGTAAGGCAACTCGGAAAAATAGTGGAAGCTCATCCACAAACAGCTCGGAGGAGAGAAAATAGAACGAAAAGTCGTGCTTTTATTTTTTCCTCTCTTGCCTTCCAATGTGACATCCCTTTCTATCTTTTCCCCCTTGTACAATACATACAATAACAAAGCTACCTAACTAATATCAAGGTAGGTTTTTGGTGTTGGTGGCTACGATATTTTACTTGACTTCATTGAAGTGAAGTAGCCGTAGCCCCATGTAGCACGTCCACATTACACATTCTCAACTTGTGAAGGAAACGGTGTGCCACACGTATTTTATATACATAATATATATCCACCTGCATACATTACATATCTTATACCCATCTCGTAGGCGTTATATATCCCATCATGATAGCAAAGTTAGCTGTAATTCAACTCACCAAAAAATTCCACTCCAATCGAGCAGACTATGTGAGCTTAGCAGCGGAGAAAAGGGATATACCAGGAAAGAAAAGCAAATATTAGAGTCAACCCAGTAGATTAGGAGGTGGTTTACTGGCAAAAAAATAGGTTTTCGTTCCCTATTAAGTATATATAGACAGTAGACGGCTAAACAGTTCGTGGAAGGCTGGGAAGGGAGATATCTATCTAGAGAATTGAACTCACAAGGCACACCACATCACGATGCCGTATACTACGCACCATCTTATCACATCACATCACTGCATTAACAACATGTTATGTTACTCGTCCCGCGTACATTCCTCAGGATCCCTGCATGCGATCATGCATTCTTGAAGAAAGTCAAACAAACGGGAGGAAAACCGAAAACTAAACCAACCTTGTGAAACTTGCCTAAATAACCGAGAAAAAGGAAAATAGTCAATGTAAATACATAAGCCTGTGTCAATATACGCGGAGGTAGTTAGCTCAGCCAGATATGAATGTTTTCTATTCTTTGTGTGTGCGTAATAAATACGTAAATTTTGTATGTACACAAGAAAACATCAGCGGATTGGCATTGCTTCGTTTTCTACCTTCTTCCGTTTCTATCTTCTTCCATATTCTCTGACAACTCTTTTACTTTCCAAAAAAAAAACGAAATAACATCATGAATGAGAAAAAGGGGGAAACTAGTCAAGTCAAACATTGGGTTTGAAATGTATAGGATAAAAAAACTTGGTTAGCAGCATTCCCTCTACCAAATAGAATGGACAGACAGAGAAAAAAGAAATTGGGGAGGAAATTGATGGAGTGAATTATTATATCGAGAAGTGCGTCTTCGGCTCACGTGGAGTTTTGTAGTTTATGTGTGAAAGAAAATGGGAAAGAGAAAAAACGTATTAAAAAGCATAAACCTTCAAGGCAGTAGCGCTTTCACTTTATTTTCCACCGCGTAGAAAAATGCAACAAGAAAGAATACTTTTTTCTTTTCCTTGACTTGTCGATCCGATAATATAGTATCATACTGTGTTTGTTGGTTTACTGTTGCTTCACTTACATTCACGCCATGCCGGTCTGCTCTCAAACCAAATGGCTACTTTTGAAATAAACCCGACAAATCGAGACGTAAAGATGTACCTTTAGACAATAAAATTACGTAATTTGTGACTTGGGTATCATAAATGAAATCTTCTATAAACTAGCTTTCATTTGATACATCACAACCCAAGTGTGTCATTTGTGCGTGACCTTTGACCTTGCTCGACTGCCCGACTGCATATTTATAATCAGCACTGCAGTAGCTTTCGATTGATATATCACAAAACAATGTTAGTCCTTTGAAACACTTAATCGTGATTTTCGAACCTGTTCGGAAGTTCTGATTTGAATTTGAAATGCATATTGATAGTCAGCACTGCATTAGCTTTCGATTGATATATCACAAGCTATATGTGACGTTTATCATATTGGTTTAGCTTATCAGTTGACCTTGTTCCCGTGACCCCAGATAACCCATCTTCGAACTCATCCTCCGCTTTGACCTTAGCTATCGATTGGTGAAATCAGAATTTAAAAAAGTCGAGCGGTTCGAAAGTTATCGTGTAAACAGACAGACGCGGACAGACGACGACAGACGCGATACCAGGTCTTCTTAATATGTACCTAAAGGTACATAATAAGAAAAGTATATAAAAGTCCTGAAGTAAATAAGATGTTTACCACATCGGTGCACAAAACATCAACATTTTTACCGTGTAGTTAGTTTTTCCTTAACTAAACTAATGCCATACATAAAATAGGAAGAAAGATGATTCCGCTCCTCCGGTTTCTTGTTGGGAGTCACATGATTTTGTCTATTTTCTCACTTTTCTTTCTCCAGCAGTGGAGGCAACAGGAGGAGGATGGTTATTGGAGTAGAGACTCATCATCAGACACAAAGTGGGAGGCAGAATTACATAAGGTATTATTGTGTAATTCCGCAAATCGAAAATATTGTGAGTGAGTACC
Source organism: Orchesella bifasciata (assembly GCA_034697805.1). Classification (NCBI taxonomy): domain Eukaryota; kingdom Metazoa; phylum Arthropoda; class Collembola; order Entomobryomorpha; family Orchesellidae; genus Orchesella; species Orchesella bifasciata. Next base: position 6,058 of record JAQGAP010000114.1, read on the forward strand.
CCTAACCGCTCTTCCAGAAAAAAAAAACCTGATCGATCGACCGAGACTTGTAAGTCCTGAGGTAGGAAATATTTCTACGGTATCTATTATCTATTGTTGATTGAGCATGTATAGAATTTGGGGATGATGTTGATGTTTGATGTGATGATGATGATGATGCAGTACACAACTTACTGTAAGGTCATATAAGTAATCATTTTACTTATTCAGTAACTTGTTTTCTACCGTCTTTCCATTCCCTCTTCGTCAAGTAGTATATAGGGAAAGAAGCGATGGAAGAAAAAAGTGTCGAGAGATATTGCTTTTTTGTGATGCTGATGTACACATTGGCTAACATAATCAAGATTGTGTTTTGTCGGAGAAAGTAGTAAAAAGAGGAGGATGCAATGAAAATGAATCAGGAACTGGTGGAGCGATTACCATTATAGTCCCACTACAAGTCACGGGAAGGAAACATTGCTTTTGAGAGCGAGAAAAACAGCTACTCGATCGTCCTGGGTTGGCTCATCCTGATCAAATTCACAGTGATTTTGTGTGCATCTCGATCTCGTCGTAGCGCATCGGAAGAAGAAGATGCGATGCGATGAAAGCAAGCAACAGTATAAGTATCTGTAGCTGTAGCCGCCGCCGTGTTGAATATATTTCTCTGTTTCTTGAAAGAGATACGCAAACACAAGGAAGTCAAAGCCAAGTCAAGAGGATCTTTTTATGTGCTACTTGTTTCCTTCTTCCTCTCTCCTCTCTCTCTCTCCGGTTTTCATCTCATCATAAAAACTAAACAAGTTTAGTCTTGACATTATCATCAGTAAAAGCATCAGCATTCATGTGGGATCTCGGCAAAGATCTGGAGTAACAAAGAACACAGTGGTGTAAGTTTACTTCCTGTTGTGTACATATATTTATCTCGCAACCAAGGAAAATTTGCTCGGTGAGGAAGACAACAATACAAAACTCAATTGCACTCTTGAACAAACGTCTGGAAAAAGTCTGAGGACTGGTGTCGTAATTGGAGCTGGAAGCACCGCTTTTTCCTCTTGGTGGATGTGCTGCTCTTTGTTTTATAGGCGATAAACTTATCAGATGCGATGTGACATAACATGACAGCCCTGAAATAGCACGAGTCAAGCCACAAGGTTCGTGTTAGTTTGGTTGGTGGAGTTGTCCTTCCCCGCTTATCTGCGTCATCATCATCATTACCCAACATTATTAATGTAATTCTTTCATATATAAAGTGGAAACGGAGTGGGGTGTAATACAATAGCACAAACTCTTTCATTTCTTTGATGAAATTTCTTAAATTGCGTATAAAACCAGGCTTTAATATTGTATTCCTCGAATTTTTATGCGGAAATTCCGAGAAACAACGTGCTTTATGAAGAATGGGTCAACAATCCTGTGTCACTCTTCTTGGCTTCCCAAACTATAGCCACTTTAATAACGTTTCAGTCTCTCGTTTCATAATTTCATTTCGAGGGAAAAATTTTAATAATAAATTTTGTGAAATTGAGAGCAAAAAGAGAATGTCACGGTGTGTGGCGTGTGGTGGTGGAAGCTTGACAGTAAGAGCGACGAACTCCTCCGCATGAATTCTTTTCCAAGAACCATTTTTGTTGTCTGACTAGCTGTTTTCACTAACCATTTCATTTGATACACAAAAAGAATAGAAGAGAAGAGACCAAAACTAATATGTGTAACTTTATAGAATAAACCGTCAAAACAGTCATCATCTGGCTCTTTGAGTGTGGCCCTCATTCATAAGGAGAAATTCTTCAGCATTATTTATGCAACGGGCAAACTTTTACGGAGAAAACTTTTTAAGGGGGAGAAAGTGGAGTGGAGTGGAGGCAGACATAGTTTAAGTACGTACGTGGTGGCGGTAGTAAGGTACATATGTACTCAAACAAAAAAGTGATGAGGAGGAAAGGAAGAAGCCGTGGAGGAGAGAGAGAGAGAGTCATAGATGAAATAGATGAATTATTGCTATTTTCTTTTGGAACTTTCAAAGAGCTTTCTTCCCATTCTTTCATGCTTTTTCTTGTCTCTTAAGCGGACACAAAACAGTAACTGACTAAGTAGGAGTATTAGCAGTGAAAGAATGGGAAAGAAGAAGAAGAATATCTATGAGGGGATGAGATGCTGTTTGGTATTATTTCTCCGTTGTTCTTCTTGTTGTTATGCAGCACTCGTCCAAGAGTGGGAGTATATTATGTAGTATTGCGTTGTGAAAGAAGAAAACCGACTCCTGTAAAAAAATGAGCAAACTGCTGCCATGAACTTATGAACTGTTGGGAAAGTGGAGAAAACAAGGGAGGATATTGCAAATTTCCGGCTGGGACCTTTTCCCCTGTTGTACACGCTGTATTTGTTCACTCGTAATCATTATATGTATAGTAGACGTGGGAAAAGTTGTGAAAGCAACGAGAGCGTAAACCTAGGGGAAAGCCGCTTAGAGCAAGAAAAGGGAGCTGGAGAGAAGAACCAAGTTTGTAGTCGGCATCATCAAAATTTATTGATATTTCAGGAGCAAGTTAAATTCTCATATGCATATGGTTAAAGTTATGTCAATCGATGTTTGTAAAATGTTGTTACGGAGCGGTGGCTCCATTCCAGATATGATCGTACTGTTTTTTATTTCCGTTGGGAGTTATTTGTAACATGTTTGTAGTAACAAAACAAATGAGAAAAGTACTAGACTCGTAGAGTGTATAATACACAGATGAATAATTTTACATGAAATGGGAGGTGATTATGTAACGGGAGCTCATTCATTGCATCCCCAAACACAAATGAATCAGAGTATGGGAAATAAGTTAAAACTTTATCGTTTGTTTTCACAGTTGCAGTAGTTGCTGTTTGCGGTGATTCCCAACTAAAATATTTACAAAGGAGCCAGACCCAGCGACCCATCCTTCTCAACAACTACTTCCTGTCAGATTGGGGTGCGGTTTTGAGAGATTGTCTACAATAGATTACATCGTCTCCAAGAAAAGGCCAAGCAAGGAGCAGCTTCCACTCTAAAGTTAAGTTGGTTTGTTGAGCTAAAGAGCAGGAGCAGCGGTGAATTGTTGAAGAAAGAAAAGTTGTTGAACAAAGCGGGTCTCTCGCCCACCCACAACTGACAAGGAAAAGAAAGAGCATTATATTGACTTGTTTTATTCTTTCCATGCCCTTCAAGTTGCTTTCTGCACTGTTAAAAACTCGAGCAAGTGTGAAACAAGTTGAGAAATTGCCGATTTGTCACTACCATTATACAATACGTCTTACAACAACAACAACAACAAGAACAGCTACCATATTCCGCCTACGAAAAAATATCTTTGTGTATGTCTCGCCCTCGTCTTCATCTCCTCTTGTTCCAGTTTCTGAGTTGAGCTTCTTTTAAAAAGAATTCCAGCCAAGGTTGCACCGCATCCCATTGCATGCCAGCAAGGACAACAGTGAAATCCGAGGCAGAAAAGGAACAAGACCGAGCCGGACTCTATTTTGCTCTACTCCATTATTTCGTGTGTGAACTAAATTTATTGTACTGCCTTTCCCCTACAACACCGTCATATATTTGGGTAGTGGAAGAAGAAAAATAGACAAAAGTATATTTCACCTCGGCATCCACTGGAAAGAAAAGCTTGTGGGAGAAGGAAAAAAACGAAGTTAGTACGAAAAAGTCTTCGTCATTGTCATCGTCGTCGCGTGAGCAAAGTCTCGCTAAAATAGGGAGGACGACAGCCAGAGAAAAAAAAGAAAAGCAAGCAAGCAATAATCCCAAGTGTGAAGTGAAGGGTCCTTTTGAAAGGGTACAAGAGGAAGACTGACTGACTGAATGAGAACCTCTTTTATATTAACTTTCTTGTGGGCTCCATGCCATGCTCCGTATACTCCTACTACCGCCACCCCATCAACTCTCAACACTATATTAGATGTATACAGTCAATGATTTCATCAAGACTGTCAAAGTTGAAGTGACACTTTTGTAAACTTTTTTCTTGGGTTCTCTATCTCTTTTACCATCCGTTGTTACAATATTCCCCCCCTTGTTTTTGAAAGGTGCATCGCATCGTACATCGCACCAGACGACGAGTCTAGTTCTGCTGTGTTCGTTCGTCAAGATAAGTACTTTAGTGTCTCTCCTCCATTCTCTCTCTCTCTCTCTCTTAATACAACACCAATTTTTTCCCTCGTTTTTGTTAGCAGATAGCAGTTTTTTAAACAACTACATAAAGTGACAGCAATTTCGTGTATGGCCAATATATATGGGCATGGCAGCCTCAAACCGTTTCCTTTTGCGTGTGAAAATTCCCTTTTTTATGGAAAAATAAAGGAATTTTAGAGCTATTCCAGCTAATCCGTTTTTCAACGAAAAAGGAATTGTGTGTGAGTGTGTGTGTGTGCTGGCTCGGTTTCTTTTATATTTTTTATGGATGTCCTTTTCATCCTTGTGCTATTCTTGGAAATAAAGAATGTAATTCCGACCTTGGGGCAAATTGAAACTGAATGTGAATTGGGATAGAAAATCTTGACGTTTTTATAACTAAACCTACACTCTCTGGTCGCTTCTCATGTCATAAACCATTCATTGGATTCTTCTCTCTTTCATTCTTTCTGTGGGAATCCAGCGGTCTCGTCCCTTTCTCCTGCTCTCTCCCTCCGACCTCCTATTACACTGCATTGTGATCTCGTATCGTCGCAATACTTGGGAATTATACCTGGAAGCAGGCAAAGGAAATATAGTACATAAAACTAGCTGTATCAGAGTCCAAACCAATGAATATTCCTTCCCATCTCCACGTCTATAATACATATTGAGTAATAAAAAATGTAAGGGGATAAGGCCAAGGCGATGAATGCATAAAAGAGTGAAAAAAACGGTACTTCTTTCTTTTCCTATTGTTCATGCTTCTTCCGCTACATTGGTTTTTCCCGAGAAACGGCTTAACTCAACGGGAATAAAACCGAATATACAGAAATATACATTTAAAAAGTTCTAATAAAGGAATTTGGGAAGCGTGCCGTGTGAGCTTTTTCTCCATAACGTAAAATCAGGTGGTATGTGCTCTAGTGTACTATATATAGCAGTCGTCGTTATATATAAGACTTTGGTGCGGTGTCGTGTGTGATGTGATATTACAAGTTTTTGTGTTGTGGTTGTGACCCCTACCTTTAACCACGAAAAGTTGGGCAACGCCAACATATTATACACAATATCTGCGACTTTCTTTACGTAACCTTTTTCCAGCTATTGCGACTATATACTTAGAGACGATTATTGCGTTGCATTCCTCCTTTGTGCTAAAAAGGAAAGGTGCTGCTGACTACTGAACTGATACAAAAGCCACATAACTTCTGAAAAGGACTACTACCTTTCTACTTTCACCTCTTCATGGTTGTGTAGAACAAGAGAGGTTGGTTTGGTTATTCCTGTTTTTGTTAGGAACGAGGAACAAGGTGCATTGGAATTGGAAGGAGGACAAGAACCCTTGAGTTCACTCAGTTCACTAGGTTTTCCACTTCCTTCCCTCGTCGTGTCAAGTAGATTTCTCACAGCTAGTCAAGCTGCGAGGAAAGTCAGCTTGCGAAAAGAAATAACTTTTTCGTCGCCGTATGAGCTATTACATGGCAAATTCATAAAATAAAGGTTGCTCCGCTAACCTCTTATCTAGATACATTCCGCAATATCCTAATTCAACTAGGAGTTTCTCTCTCATGATATGATATTACTTTTTTGCACAGCTATCATCATCATGAACTATATCGCGTGGCTAACCTAACCGATAAAATGGAGTAGCTTGGATATTACACGTAATAATACAGACTTCTTTTTCTTCCTAATAATTTCTTTTTTTCATCTCCGTTCCATCAAATACGTTTCCCAACATCGGACGCCGGCATCAGTCCCCAAAGAGGAGAAAGGAAAAAGGAAAGAAAAAATCTGCAATTGGATTTTTTTCTCTGCAGAATTGCATTGCAACTCATTTTGGAAGTTTATTGGAGCAGCTGGCCCAGCAATAAGTCAGCAAGGAAGGATCATGAGGAGCTCGTGGAACTTTTCAACTGTAATTTTCGAAATTTGGGTGCTCGTCCTAACAAAACCAGGTGAGAAGACACATGTCGTATGAATGTACATTATAGATATTGCAAGAAAATGCAAGAAAAAGAAAGGTTTTTAGTGTGTAGCAGGAAAAGGAACGAGTGAAGATTGTCCTATTATGTATTCAAGATAACATGACATGGATTTAAATTACTGTGCACATCTATTACATGATTTCATTTTGAATGGAAGCGGATTTGAGGTTGAGCGATTGGACTTTATGTTCGCAGAACAGGATTTTAGTAATTGAGTGAGTGAGCAACGATGAAAGCTCCTGAAGAGATGGTACCTAAGTAGGAGAGAAAGTCTACATGGTTCTTGTCACAATTTTCTGTAGTCTGACTTGATTTGATTTGATCACAAGTTGAGATTATATGACATAAAGGAAAAGTTGAGGTGACAGGCGGAATAATAAATAGTAGGGAAAATTTTCTTATAAAGTAGTGGAGCCGAGCTGATGGACATGACGCCAGAGATAAGACCATGGCCATATAATTCAGAACAGTAGTAGAGCCTTTTGTACAAATCTGTACTGAAGAATGTAATTCCATTCCATGAGCAATGAGTTCGTGAGTATAAGTATTGTGCTGTATTTCTACAAAGGATTGAGTGAGAGAAACCTTGAGTTTGCCAAACCAACAAGTCTTGGAACATAAGTGGAAAGGTGGATGATAAGAGTTTTTTACAGCTTGCATTTCGTAATATTATTTGTAGGCAAGATAGGTACGTGCGTATGTAATGTTATGTCGTACTTACATGCTTTTTTATTACCTTGCGGCTCCCTTTCACTTTCATTTCTTTCCCCCAATCCAAACATTTCTCAACGATGAGATTCACAAGGAGAAAATGCATGCACTTTACATAATACAAAACACTTCCTTTATCATCATGTCAAGGATATTTTGTTGACATTACTTTTGATCATAATAACACGACAACAAGAACTGGAGGCTAAGCTTAGTCTAATGGACACAGTGTATGATTATGAGTTGGGAAGGATTGTGTTTCTGCTTGTTTTCAGTAAAAAAATACGCGTGGCATAGACACGCGTTACCTTGCCATGTCCAAGTGAGTCCTTATGTTGTGCAGTAATATATTACTAAATAGTTTTTGTACTTACAAGGACAATAGTCGCAATATTGCATACGTTTTTGCAGATTCTTTCTCATTAACCTCATCTGATAAACTTGGATTTAAATTATCTGTGCATACTTAGATTTTAAAACATTCAACTTCAATTTTTGATCAACCACAAGCTTGATCAGTGGTTTGTCCATCATATTGCTGCCAAGTCTGTGATTTCGTACAATGAATAATTACAAAAATCTAAGTCAGTAAAAGGAACCCTTTATAATAACCATACTTTCTTTGCTACCACAATGCCCTAACTTGGAGATTTTATTCAAAAGCCAATGTATTTATACATTTGTTCTTAACCTTTATTGGAAAACATCATTAATATTGTTTATTTCTTCACAAACCCACGAAAAATGTTAATTTCCGGTTCCAAAATTAATGTACGCTTATATTTCATTATGAACAAAGCCATCCCGACGCGTCCATTAATTCATCCTCCTTTCCAACTTTGACTAGTGACTCTATCGTGCTCCCCATTTGAGCTGTTTCTGATAGTGTTGCGGAGGTGTGATATACATGAGTAATAGCTAATAATTTTTCACAAAAACAACAACACTTCATATTTAGATATTCTGGCACGACATGTTATAGGCATGCATGCATGGTCGAATAAAAAATCCTGTGCAAACTCAGTCAGCCCAACACACATTTTTGCCTCTGGCCGTTTGCTTTTTGATGTGTGTAGACGTGTTGCTGGTTGTTTCCCAACTCACACTTTTTCCTCCTTTTCATCCTTCCTGGCAGAGAAGGAGAGAGAAAGTGTGTGAGTAATATATTTTCAAGTCTCACACGATGAAAGACTTATCAACAGCTTTGTACCCAGATTAGATTAGCATCTTTGCTTTATGTCCTCCAAAACAGTTTTTGGTTTGCTTACAAACTTTTTTTTTTACATTCCCTCTCCTTCATTATTTTTGAGGAATGGGAAAAGCAGCTATAAAATATGTGCCGCCCAGTTTCCCAGAAATTATTGTGGTTGCTCTTATTGCCCAAACCGACAAAAGCTAATGCAGAAAAATGCTGGTTGCGAACTATACTATGCAAACATGTAATATACCTATTCACATTTCATGTTTGGGCATAGCTACCCATGTATGTGCTAATTAACGTTCGTTAGAGGAGATTACGTGTGGTCATAAATGATTATCTGATACATGTTTCATTTTCTTCATCATGAAACATTTTAACATATGTTTTACCAACTGAAACCACCCATGCATATGTTTATAGAGAGAAAGTATGTAATGAATGGGTAAGGAAATGTGATGTCAGCACTGGAAGGGACGTGGCCGCTGAAGAGAGTCATTATTTCACATTTATGTTTGATCTTAATGGCTCGCTTAAAGCTATCATTAAGTGGCCATTTACACAATTTACCCTTTTCTTTTAGGGTTTTCTAAGAAGAAATAAGCAGCTTTCACATTTGACTTTGAGTGGGGATTTTGCCTTCATAAACCGATTTTCTGTTTTTATGGAAAAAACATTGTATTTAGAAGAGCTTGCTTTGTTTCACATGAGCAGTTAAATGATAGTTTTTTTTGGAATGCCTCAGGCGTATTTGGGGTCACCCTGTTTGTTTCTTGTTTTGCATGCATAAAATAATTGAAGTTGAGGCAATTAGGGATACCTACCTACAAGGTTAGAACACAGCATGGCGTAGAGCAGAACTGCGGAAAAGTTGCGAACATGTCAAAAACAGCTATACAAATCACATTAGACAACACCCTGACTTGCATGAAGTTGGTTGCTAAAGTTTTGATTCCATAAATGATTACCCAAGTGCAGGAAAACTGATAGAAAAACCAATTTTCATTTTCCAGTTTATCATATATGGAATCATGCATTTTTTATGAAGTCAGTGTATACAAAAAATTTCCAGTCGAGTTCTGCGAGCTGTGGATTGGGACATCGTGAGTGAATGAGATTTTCTTATGAATTCCTAATTTTTTTCTATCCCAATCTTGTTTTCCTCGTGGCACTGCAAATTGAAATCGTATCGTCTTATAATGGATGATGGAAGGAGAAAAAATAAACTTTTACCAGACACATTCACATGCTACTTTACTACTGCATTGCAGTTCAGCCAAGGGAAAGTGATGCTTGACTCGAAAAGTTTGCAGAAGACTAATTTCTTTTTGGTGATGATATGAGAATCTCTATTTCTCAGTAGGATTTCTTGGCTACGTGGAGGAAATCATCTTGTAGAAAATTATTTTTATTGGCTTGTTAAAAGTTGAAGAAACACACGCGTATCTTAAGTATACTATCCTTATATCCATTTTTCAGCAAAACTAATTTCTCAATCCATACTCATTACCGAACAAAATGAGAGTAGGGAATACAATCGAATATTACCCAACCAAAAGTTTCGCAACTGTTTGTGATTATATTGCTCTTTAATTATACACTATATACACTTAGGTTATATCCTTGTTATCAGTTTGTGGATAATTATAATTACGTTACGATCTCCACGTCGATTCATTGACATCGTGTATCGTGTATCGTGTATGATTGATGTGATGGCTTTTACGAACGCAACACAATTATTTTATGTATTTTCTATCCTACCATACCATGAGCCTAGTTATGGTATTTCGTCCTCCAAATTAGAAGTCATTATTTTACGTCCATTTTTTTCACCCTTTCTATCTTACCCTTCATGTAAACTAGAACAAAAAAAAAATGGGTGTTGCATGCAAAAAGATAGTGGGCTAGGTTTGACTTTGGCATGCAACTCAAGTTAGCAACACGGACATACATCTGATAACATCCATGCATGAACAGAAAAAGTAGACAAGAGGAAGAAACACAAACGAGGTTTTTCGTCCTCCATTTTTCTCTGCGAGAGTGAAAAGGAGAGAAAGTGAAGAGTGGAAAAAATAGGAGAAAAATATTTTGACGTACGACATAGTACACACTTAGCTTAATACTCGCTCGCTTACACAAAAACAGAGACTATTGGCAATGTATCATCCTTCTAGAATGGATACGTTATTAAGGCTCAGTTTCGGTTTACCTGTATTTTACCCATTTCTGGTCGATAATTTGGTTGCTAAAACGGGTGTAATTTCCATTTTCATGCTACAACACAACCCAAAATGTTCAATTCAATGTTTGCTTTGATGAAACTCATTTTTCACCATTACTCCGATAGCTAAATGGTCCTCTCCTCTCACTTTTTTGAGCGTGACGCATGTAACCTTGAGCAGCGTTAATATTGGTAACAGAAACTGAGTTGGGTTTATTACTAACACGAACCCATGCAACGATTATTCACACATGGGTTTGCTTGCTACCGTGTTTAATTTAGACTAACTTTCACAATGAATTGAATACCGTTTCACGTGCAGTCCTAGCCAACCCATCTGATATGAAAAATGTGTGGATGAAACGGGGAGGCAAAACTTTTTCTATAAAAATTCAATGAAAGTCATAAAACAGCAATTTTCTCATATAAAACGTCCCAAATGGAGACAAGGGCTATATCAAACCATATTACATACTTTCTAGCACCACCACATGGAGAGAAACCAACTTGAACAAATAAATGTGAGACTATGCCAGTGGAGCAGGAGCAGGGAATAGGGATTTAAAGTAGGATAAATGCGTATTAAATCCATTTCATTTGGGACTTAAGGAGCATTAATGTGCATGTGCATTACACCATGTTATTTATGGGCTGATGTGAAAAATGCAGTAATTTCACGTAAAATTTTCTTGTGAAATAATGCCAGAAAAGGCACTGGTTAGCTGACTTGGCTACTGTTTTTTGGAGGGAAAGTGTTAGTCATTCTTCTTAGCGTAAACAAGTTATGCCTCCCTATATGAATTGTAAATGTGGGAAACTACAGTAGACTAGCGGGCTTCTGGGAAAAGTCTGACTGAATACAAAGAAGTGACGCCAAGAAGAAGCATTCAATAAACAAACAAGAACAACCGAGTATAGCAGGAACAGAGGAGAAGCATTTTCGGATAAATCCTCCTAATATGAAAACGAGCGGCATGCTTGGGCTTATAGGGAGGATAAGTGGAGTATATAACTCGTATAGTGGATGATGCTTAAGAGAAAGGAGTTAGGCTAACATTATATTCCTTTCTCTCTCTCTAGTTCTCCTTTTATTATTCTCCTTTCTTTTGGAAAGGAAACCATTAAACTTAATTTAACTTTCACATTCAATCCATCTATTCATCTGTACACATAGCAGAGAAGAGAATGCTATGCTTACACTCTGTGTCTACTAGAAGAGAGGATGCATGAATGTGTAATGGAGAATAGGCTATATAATCTATTACCAATAATACTACGTGTTTCCCTTTCTGTTGGATTGGCCAGGACTGGTAAAACTGTATGCAATAAAGCTTCGGTTTTGACATAAAGTTGAGAACTGGGACGGAATGACGTCGAGTCGACTATAGAAAGGAGCAGTCCCTCCAAAATCCCTGGAATTTTCTCACGGGGTTTTTCTGTTGCTTCTTGCTTTCCTCCTCTTGCTGCTGCTCACTCCTCCTGGAATTCAAGTGAACAGCGAAACAATTCAAATGAACTTAGTTCCCAAAATAATCATAGTTTTATATGCATGAGGCAGGGCGCAGAAGGTATCCTCTCCTGGCTCAAGAATTATGTCGACATATTATTCGCATGTGGGCTGCTCGTATGTGAACAGATGTTGAGGCCAGAATTTGTGACTAGAAAATGGAAAAGTATAAATGAATGTTAAGCCAAAGCTCGTAGTTGTGGTGAAAGCGCAGTAGTCACTCATTTATTATTACTCGCTACCTCTTTCTTATTCAACGTGGGGCTCATCCTGAAAGTAACTGTTTTATTGTGGCCTTGAACACTCATTTGCAATTCTTGTCCTATCATTCACTACTCCATTACTTATACATTTCATTAAATGCAGGATATGTAGGAATAAAGCAAGAGGGAAAACGTTAGCATACTATTTTGTCACGGAGGAGAAAGCGTTCGCGAAAAAACAGAGAGAAAATTAAATAATTTATCCAGTACCCATTTCTTTTATTTTGGATATGCCAAACGCATAAATTCATCTGACATGGCGTGTAACAAAAATAATAATAGATGGATCCCTATCTCTAAAGAAATCTTTGGTATGATGATACGTCTGAAAGTTTATAAACATAGTTTTTCCATTGTCCGGTCCACCACTGATGAAAATGCCATGAAAAGGTTAGAATTTTTCCAATCGTGCAACGTCAATGTTGGAAAGAAGCTTTCTTCTGAGCTACTCAAATGCAGGCACATTATTACTTATTACTTCGTGGAAGAGAAAGGAAGTAATAAGTTGGGAAAGGAGTATATAAGCTTTTTATGCCCAATAATTTTGAAAAATTGGCTACCTAATGACCTACAAAGAACTTAAGCATTCATGTCTATCCCGTACCCCCACTTTCAAACAAAGTAGGTAATAGCTAGTATTTTTTACTAGTTGCGTGCAGCCTGAATATCATTTCGGCTCCCCAACCCACTCACATTCCAATTCTTTGTTGAACACGACCATAAATTGTTGAGTACCAAACCAACAAAGCACTAAAGTATGAATATGGATGGTGGATAATAATTCAACAGTTTTAAAGTTTCAACCCTTGCGCTCAACTGTCTTAGCTTTCCTTTCCCCATATATTTTGTCATTGCTTTTACCCTTGCATACAATCTGTGCAACAAAACTCGTAAAAAAATTTTAGCAGTCGGAATAAATTTTAATTGTGGTTTCAATATTTACTGCCCCCACTCTCTGTGTATAGAATTATTGTCTTGATGCAAATATCTTTTCTTCCCTATACCATAATCCACCGCAAGTTATTCCTTTGTCTTTGCCGAACTTTGGGAAAGTTTAGCATCAAAATTTTACAGTCACTGACTTCCAACTATTGTGTGTGCTGCAATAATTCTCTCCCTCTTTCTCTCTTGAGCTTCTTAATACGTCCTCCTGCACACCAAGGAGGAATTGGAGGATATCTTTATTCATGTAATATTTTCTCTTTCCCATTCCATAACTTTTGTTGCGTCTCGACCCCGAATGTGTGTCACGTCACGCCTTTCGCTTTCCATCTAAAGTACATATTATATTTTACGAGAACGAGGGAGCAGATTTTTCCCCTGGCAGAGAAAAAAAGCCATAAACTACCAGAGCCGACAATCATCATATCATACCTATACGTCTTTACTTCAACTTGAACCCTATAAATAGTGTTGGATCTAACTTATTCACGGGGCTTACCTATCCCTACTGCAGCACACGCGGAAATAATAACAGCCACAATAACTGTCAACCCAATCCATGTCGGGAGTAATGGCCCAATATCAAAATTATTGCATATGAGATGAGAGAGAGAAAGCTATAACATGTCTCTTATTATTTCCATCACCACGTACGCTACGTATCTACACGCTATACCAATGTACAGTGTCAAAAAGATACGTTGCACTCCCATTGTTTCAAATTATACGGAAGGTGGTGGTGGTAGAAAGCGAAAATGGCAATATTTCATTTATCCAAATGCAATATGCAATATTATAAAAAGTTGAAAAGTCGAAATGATAAATGGGGAAAATATCAAAACGAAAAGAAGCAATGATAGAAAAAGACAACACTCCCCCTTTCCCCTGAAATTATTATTGCCATAAATATTAAAAAAGTGACTTGACTGCGTTCTTTAAGGAGGAAAAAGTACTTCATTTTGTCCATGAAATTTATGGCCAAAAATGGCAATGTTCACATAAAACGGGTGAATGCATATTCATTACGAGTACCCATTGTGTGACTATTTCTCCGTTTTACTTACAGATCAATCCTTTTTCAGAAAACGCCATAGGTAGATAGCTAGGCAGTTGGTCGTATCGTAAACGTAATAATAATAATAATAATCGCCGCTTTTTGACTTTCCGTTTTATATTCATTTCGTTTTATTCCGATTGCTCTTTCCTTTCTTTTTATGCATCTATACCAAACCAGGCAAACAAATATCGTATTTTATATTTGATATTGACTCATAACATAACATTCACATTCATCCCGATTTGATTTTTATGGATAGCATATCACATCACCATATCCCCCTCCAATCCAACACTTTGTTTTAGCCTTTTTCCATCTGAGAGTGGTGAACCTCCCTGAACTGTGATGTAGTGAAAGTGCGTTGCAATGAGGTGGAATAAGTATGACACGAGGAAGAAGAAAAAACATTCACAATGTTGATCGTTATGATAAGGAAGGAGCACGAGTAAGGAAAGTAGTTTTTTAGGGTGGCAGGAAGGAGGGAGGCATTGCTCGCTTTCACAATCACAATCAACCAACTTTTACTCATGTAGCAGCAGTTGTAATATTTGCTTTGAGGATGGATCATAGATAATCATAATAATAACTGACTGACTTTTCCCTGCCAGTTTGTTTCTACTCCTTCCTGAACCGTATGTCTGGCTGAGGTAGGTATATTTGGGGTGTTTACTCTAATGTAATGCAAGTTTGTAGATATAGTAGCTGGATGCTATATATAGGGAGCAGGTACTTTGCCAAAGCTGTTATAACTTGACTACTACTCTCACAACTACTGGAAGTATTCCAAAGGTTGTAGCCCATTAGGCTACTAAAGGGATCTCATTTATTCAAACATTTTCACTATCTTGAGAAAAAATCAGGCATTATTATCATCGTCCACACTGAAATCCGGGGAAGGTCCACGAGCCATGCGATGCGATCCAAAGAAGGAATGTGATGCCAATGCCAAAGCATATTGTCATGCTTTCTGGGAATCAACTTCAACTACTTTCCTTTACCTACCTGCTTCTTCCCTTCAGCGCTCCATATCTCTTAATGGAATTTCCAGGAGTAGCAAACTAGCAATAATTTTGTAGAAGAGTTGGTACAACTGCAGAGTAAAATTGAATGGCTGTTTCTCTCTCCTTTGCAAAAAAAAAGAGTTGAAAAAGAGTTTCTGATAGAACCCAAAAGCTAAGTAACCGTGCAAGTGAAAAGGAAGTCTTGACGATTTTCCCTTTGTGCTGCGAACTATGGTGCAGTGACTCGACTCTTGAACGCGACTGCATTTCCCACTCCTTTCTTCCCTTCCATCCTAGTTGACAAAAGGTGGATAAAAATGGATTAACTTTGGCCATTTGCCAGACATAAGGTTGTCAAGCTAGAGGGTTCTCAGAACTCCGCTTTTGTAGACTACACGTTCCACTCATTGTTCGGTGTCGACGAAGACACAAGGAAAAACAGAGTTGCAACAACAATAATCATAATAGGTGGAAAGAACAGAAGTGGAATACGAAACCAGATGGGGAAACTGAGATGTAAAAGATGTTAATTTAACCGAGAGTAAGTTATTTTAGTAAGAAGGAATGTTATGCTTTGTTATCATTTTTTAGAATCTTCGCCTGGAGAGTGAGACCAGGTGATGGTGATACTTTTGTAGAACCTGCTTCCGCCACGGCTGTATGCATACTTTTGTTTATAATAATAAGTTACGCATATTTATCTCTGTTACGCCTTCCTTTCTTCTATATACCCTTCTTATTTAGTGGGTTATATAAGTCTTAAGAAACCCAATTTTTTTTACTGGAAACGTTTTCTCACTTGCTTGCTTGCGATATACAACGTCCGAAATAAAGTGAGTAAATAAAGTAGAGGAAATTGTAAAGTGAGAAAGAAGCTTGTTTATTAAAACAAAGTTTTTTCTTTGTCCACGAACATTTTTAAGTGTTGAGCTGTGCCGAGAGCCCAACCCTTGGTTGAGTTGAATATATTTAGGCTGCTGCTATATTGGCTCATCTCCGTTTTAGGTTTGCATGCAGCATGTGGGACTACCAAATAAGATGGTATTAATAAAAGAACCTACCTCTGCTACCTACTTCGTTTTGCTTGTTTTCTCAGCATGCATGCTTCTGCAAAGGAAACCAGCATCAAAAATATAATGGTGCGTCATGTTCTGGAACTTTTTTTCTTCATTTTAGTTCCCTTCACTGGTGAAGTATGTATTTATGTACATGTATTTACCATTGTGCTACCGCTGCTGCTGCCGATCCTCTGCCTTTTGTATCTATTAAGATCTTGTTCACTCTTCTCCCATTTCTTTCCTTCCAAGTCAGACTTTTGCGAAAGGGAAAAAAAGTTGAGAGTTTTATTTTTCAAGGCTATATTTTTAAAACGAGTTTTTCGTCGTTAGTGCACAATATGTGAGGAAGCAGTTAGTAATAGATAAAGTTTTGGATGCGCTCGGGAGCTGACTGGATGCGGGATAAAAAATGTATATGAGCAAAGGGACAACCTCCTACGTCCGTATGAGCAGAGGGACGACGGATAGATCTTCACTTTAAAAAAATACTCTCAACTTTCTTGCTTTTTGCCCTTGTTCCTCTTCACCTTTTTTTTCTCCGTCACTTTGACTGTTGAGCTCGTACTCCAGCTCTGACAATAAAAAAGGATGATGTTCATCATGAGAGTTAGCGTTTGTTGAGAAAAGTATTGCTCTCTCTCTCCTCTCTGTTTGTAGTTTAGTCTTAGTGGCATTATTAGAAAAGCAATAGAAAAAGGAGTGAGAATAATAAGAGCCGGCAATGTCTGCAATGCAATGGTCATGGTGAGATCAAATGGGTCCAAAACTCTTATTTCATTTCATTTTCCGAAATGCTGCTGCCCGCATATATGTAGCTCGGTATATTTATATATCATTTTCGTACACGTCCACCAAACCAAACCATCATGACTGAGCATATGATCTTCCTCTGCAGGACAAAAAAAAACAGAGAAAGTTTTGGGTCAGGTGAATATGGTGCTAAGAAAAGGGTGGTACTAAACATTTGACATGGCCATTTTCCCTCTGACTAGTAGAAAATATCTTCCATGTTTCGTTCCACATGGGAGAGCCGAGGAACGAGCTATTTTTATACATGTGAGCATCGTAATAACGGTTCATATAATTCAATAGTTTATTTTTATAGGGCTACTTTCATCATCCTAAATTTCTCCTCCTTTTGCTTGCTCCCTCTGCTGCTCCCTTCCCTTATATTGCGTGTAATGTTTGTTAGGAGAGAAGAGAAAAGTTGTTCTTCTTGCTCAACTAACCATTTTCATTACAACTAAGCCCAAACTCTTCTATCACAAATGGGAAGACGAGAGGAAATGAGTGAGAGGAGAATGAAAATGAAATGGAATGAATGAGTAACGAGTGCCTTTTCATATCTGAAAAGGGATTGCTGAGCAATCAAGTTGCATTCAGCGGGAGTGCAAAATGCAGAGTGTAATCGGGCATTATACATCCACTTTGCACTCTTTCTCTGTACGCAGGTTAGTTAGGCAGGGGAAGCACATGTCACAAGTGTGAGTGAAGTGGTGCTATACTGACGGTATGCTTTTTAAGATGTTTATTCAAGAGGAATATGACGGCAATGAAAATCGCATTATACATCTGACATAATGAACTCCCTACATTCCACTCTCGTAAAACCTTCAGGGGAATCCACGCTATTTCGCTGGAAAGTTTGTTTTCCACACTAAAAAAGACCGTTTTTGAATGGGAGTTCAAAGGAGACGGAGAAACGAATAGGAAAGTAATTGCAAAGGAATAAAAGTAAATTATTCTTTTTGGCTTTTCCGCTCCTGCTCTGTCTGCAGTTTAGTCCATCACAATGGCCATTTTTAGTAACAAATAAGAAGTTGGTTGCATCGGAAAAAGTAATTTTCTTCAGGATTCAATATTTTTATTTCCCATAAACTTGAGATATATTAGAGATATGATTGTGGAAAATTGAAATTGCGAGTGATTGGAAACAATAATAAAAAATAATTTCGAGGAGAAGAATCCAAGCCATTTTATCTAAGAAAAACTCACGTTTTTTCTTTATTTCTACCAGGTTGGGCCAATGAGACACCCACAACGTCCTTGAAGGTTCCGGGGGAGTATAACTATCACAATCAGAATCATAATCATCATCATCATGTACAACATCAGCATCATCATCACAACCAAAACCATAACCAGCACCAGAGTCACTACCAGCATGAGCAGCATTACTCCGTAGAAGGGAGCAGAGATAGTAATAGCAATCATAATCACCATCATCATAGCAGCCATCCACATCAAAATCAGCCTCGTTCCTTGGCATCAACGTATTATAGTAATGGTAATAATCATCATCATACTCATCATTTAGATTCAGCAGCGTCGTCATCATCTTTATATACTCCCCATCGGTGCTATGCGTGCCTCCCTCCAAACAAGAACTCAAAAGAAGCTCAGCAAATCCTTAAAATTTTTGCCAAAGAAGTACATCATCTCATTCCAGACTGCTCTGCGTTCGATCCCTATGTGGACACTGCGAGATTTGAGTTTGACTGTCCTCCCGATTATGGTGGATGTATTTTGCGAATTCATGGTAAATTGAAAACATTTTAAAATGCTCTAAAATGACTCTAGATAATTTAATTGACGGAATTTACCCAATAAGCAAAATTGAATTGTCATTTTATGTTGCCATTTTAACAAAAAAAATATGTCAGAATTTTTTATTTAACTTTCTCCAGGATTCAACATATCGCGAGCCTGTTCCCGCTACCGAATGAATGAATGTAAGAAGGCCAACTCTGTAGAATTTTGCTATTGCAACACTTCCCTTTGCAACGACAGGAAGCCTGAGCCCGCAGTGATTCCAGCGGTAGTCCACGTTAGTCGAACTACCGACGTGAGAAGGAGAGGTAGTTCTGGCAGCATCGGCAACTCAAGAAGCCGCTCTTCGTCTTCCCAAATTGGAGAAAACTCTCAAGGCATACGGAGCCGGGTTTCAGACGATGAAGACATCCTAAATCGAGATGACGATGAGGATGATGATGATGACAATGGTGGCTCAGGCACGGGCTCTCCCGATCAACAACTCCAAACCCTCATTGATCCATTTACCTCGACCATGGATCCAACAATATTTCATGAGGAAACCGTTGTGGTGGCTGTGGAAGATCCAAATCCACACACCAAGATTGGGATATCTATGACTGCGAGCACAAGTAGTAGTAGTAGCAGCAGCGTTATTGCAACCTCGTGGAGCTGGAGCTCTAGTCAAGGTGCAACCAAGCGTTGTGGAAGCATCAAGCACAGCATTTTCCACTTGTTTGTACATCTGCACAGAACAATGTTTGTCCATCTGTTTGCCGAACAAGTTGTTGACGATCAACATGACGCTGATGATTATGATCGTAATCATTACTTCATGAGAAGCAACCAGAACCAGGAAAGCAAAGGAGAAAAGATGGAAGCTGCAGAAACTACAGGTTTGCCCTTCATCTTGTATAGCCAGTTGTGTTTCATCATTAGTCTTGTAGTGCTCAATGGATTCTTGAGCTGATTACTCCTGCTCGGGAAATAAAACAAGAGAAAAAATGTGTATTGATAAAAAAAATGATACGAGTATGTAACTTAATATATCATGTATATAACAACTCCAATTACATAGTTGTACATATTATATGTTATGTCTGTAAATAAAAGCACTACTATCTACATCAAATTACGTATAGATATCATAACTATACTATGATACAATGAAATTACGATACCTGCTGTCCTTCCTTTAACCTACTATAAATACCGGCGCGTGTAATCCTATCTTTTTACCCTTTTTAGCAAGTTCTACGTAAGAAAATATATAGCGTAACTGCTCTGCTCTGATCTGATACGCCGGGTCGGGGATATTTTGTGATGTGATGCGATGCTAATGCTATGAATTGAGGTTTGGAGGTGAGTCGTCAGCTCTTGATTTATTTTTGTAACTTTGTTGTGACGTGGATCCAAAGGATAATTAACTATTAACTGGAGAAAGTAAACGAAAGATTGAAGGAACGGGGAGAAGCCGCAAGGAAAAATGTTGTTATGTATGGAGTGGATGAATGTAGAAAGAGTACTGTAATGTAATTTACTAATCAAATGCCGAAAAGACACCCTGATTGATGAATCAACATAGTTATCTCAAAAGGATACGTGCATGTCATTGGCGAAAAAATTGTATCATATCATCAGAAAGGACTACTATAAAGAAAACAATCGTGTACTATCTTAAGAATAATACCCAACCATATACTTGTTACAATTGTATATAAGCTGCATAATATATATATATATGTATATTGGCGCTGCTGAACAATATGTTATGAAAAGTATGTAAGTATGTATGTTGATGTGACCGAGTAATACAAAAGAAGAAGAAAAAATGGTGGCTGTTGCGCATATCAATGCCATCATCAACAATAGGTCAAATAAACAAACAAGAAAAAATGCTATTGATCCAATCCGACTTTGTGTACATTGCATTCTAAGCATATATTATGTTCATGCCGTTTTTATCTTGGTTGATATCAACTCGACTCCACTTTTGCATAACCGTTGCAATCCGGTAGTACCCATTAGAGTTCCTCTTTTTTGGCAAACTTATTTTTCTTCCTTCCCTTTCCCATTTTCCTATTGTGTGCACACGACATTCTTTTTCTTGGCTGATCGGTGCTTCGCTACAGCTACAGCATCCTCCTCCTCCTACCCACTTTGCTCTTCTTTCCCAACAATAGAACCAACAAACCTTATCTGATGAATTCCCATTGAGAAATAAATGGGGGAAAAGAATAACAAAGCCATTTCGTGGAGGGTACGGGAGAACCTGTAGGTGGCAGCCAAAAGGCAGGTTGAAATTGGATATGGAGTCATGTATATGGAGGAGATGTGGAATTGAATATAACATATCATTTTCTATCTTCATTCCCTTATTTACTGACTTGTTCTGGGAGAGCTATACCCCAAAAGCATGTACGTAATGTGAGTAAAGCACTAACCGATTTCTTAAATCGCAGATAATCCCAGGGAAGAGAAAAGTTTTCCCTTTTTTCTTCTTCAGTTCTGATTGCTCTTTTGTTGAGACTCAAATCGCTCCCGTAGGGCTTTTACCATAGTCCAGCGTGTGGAATAAACGCATAAATGCAGTGTGGGTTGAGGAGGAAATGTACTGAAGGGGATGGATGGATATGAGATTTCTTTTGCGAAAAGGCAAAAAAAGAAAAGATTCATCAGTTTCTTTCGCTCCAAGAGAGAAAAGTCTTGAGTGAGAGTGGCTGATAGTGCACACCTTCCACCAACTTTCTCCCCATTTATACTTGCCACTTGCAGGAGGAAAGTGACTCCACTCTGGTTTGCTTTGCTTGAGCCGAGACACAATGGAGAAAACTTAAGGCGAGCTTTTCTTTCTACTTTACTTTCCCTTGACGATGTGATCTCCATGTGTTCTCCTATTATCCCCAGGATAATGCTATTACTTCAACAACCACCGCGACTTTATAGATACCTTCCAAACTTGGAGTACACCGCAACACCATCAGGGAACTAGTTCACTATATACCTACCGAAAATAAACTGGCGTAAAGCCGTCCTCACTGGAAGAATACCGGAATAGGGAAAGTCAACGGAGGAAACTAGAAAATTCCTTGTAGAAACTTAGATAAAGATGTACACTATTTAATATATATAGGTAGAATATTTTCGTGATCATGAATTCAAATGGGGATTCCAAGGAAAAGCTGGAGCCAGAGCAGCATAGACAAGAGGAGGAGTCTCCTTGAGACAAAAACAAAAGGAAGAAGATGCGGAAGAAGCTCCCTCGAAAATCCTTTGCTGGCTTAAAAGAGCTCAAGTCTGATTTTACCTTGTTAAAAACAAGGAAACTGTTGCACCTGCATACTATTACCATTACCGTTTTTCTGGAAGGAAAAGAACAAAGCCAGTTTTGATATTCCTCGCTCTCCTCGATAATGATAATGACGATGATCATATCTTCCATGATGCTCGGGGTTCTTAGCGAAAACATAAGATGCGCTATGCTACGCTGCTGCTGGGCTGATCATTGATGTTCCCCATCATTATCCACCACCCCACATCATGGATGGAGGATGTGATGGGTTGCGGACATGGCCCACTGTTCACGCACTCTTATCATCACATCACATCTTGCCTACAGACTCTCTCAGCACACTTCCTCTTATCATCATCAGGTCACATCTGCTTCCCTTTTTTTGCTAAGTAGATCTAGACCGGGTTGGTTGGGTCTTATGTCTTACTTTAAAGCGGAAAGACAGTAAGCAGATGCAATAATCTCCTTTGTGTCACTCTTAATGTCTTTGGAGACCCTGAGAATTTTCTTCTCCTATTTTCTTGCTTCCCCTATAGCTATGATGAGTATTAAAGGCATCTGAGTATAGATGGTTACACTGCATTGGAATTTTGACGGGTAACAGCAGCAGTGGGAAAGACGAGAAGAAAAACAAAGGCTCCGTAAAATCCTTTAGAATATATACTTATAGCATAGCTTATATTGGATGGAGTTCGTGCTTATGTACGTATTTACTAATACCAACAAAGGCCCTGAGGTCTCCTCCTCACAAAAAAGCCATTTCTCATCCACCTCATCAAAAAATTGGTAGAAAAGGGCGCGGTCCGAAAAAAATAACTGGGAGAAGAAAATGTGTGCCGGCAACCTATCTCTCTTTTCTCCAAAAATCATAATGGTAAAAGCCAGCCTTAGCATTTTTGACATGGCAAAAGAGAAATGTATATCCCACAAGGACACAAACTGTTAAGAACGAACGTTCATGCATGATGCTCTCTGCTCTCTGATAATATGGTTCTAGAGCCGTGCTCCTCTGGTGACTGACTGAGACGAGGAATAACGCGTTTCATTTCATCATAGGATTGCACGTAACTTTGGGGAAGTATTTGTTGGAGTCAAAATAGGAATTGCACGGATGATATCAACATGGATAGATGTTCATATAAGGCTGACGAGGACGAAGATGGTGTAACGTCAGGATTCATAACAGACTTCTAAATCAATTTGACTTTCTTTTCCTTGCTTATTTTCTCTCTCTTGTTCATCTTGTTTGCATCCTCGATCCCAGACATATCCTCTTTTTTCTTCTTTTGGGTATACTACACCCCATTCTTCTTCATTTTCCTTCATGTACGATGTGTAGAGCTTTGGCTTTTGTCTTGAAGCAAAATAAGTGCGCTTCTCCACTGACGATGAGTAAGAAGCAAGGATATTTTTGATAGGATGCTTTTGCGGTGCTAGTGCAGTGGCTTTACAGGTAAAGAAACCCATTTCCACTTTTTGTCTTCACTCCCCCTTTATATTTATAATAGCCACTTATGGCATAAAATCTTAAATCTTGCCTTCGGCTCTGATTTTCTTGTGGCTCACTTTTTCTCTTCACAAATCCCTTTTCGCTTGTCTATAGTTTTTGCTTTCATTCTCATTTCAAAGTATGAATGATGAAATTTTCAGCGGTTCTCACTCAATTTCAGGAGCATAATAGGGTTTGAAGGTTCTTGACGTTACGTGACATGATATGGAGAAAACAAAGCGTTGAAAATGACACGATAAAAAATAAAGAAACCTTAAACAATCAAGGAAAGACATTCTTCAGTTTCTTTATTAGGGATCAATATGTCAAGATATCATAGCTTGTCAATCTTTATGTTAGACTCCGCCATTTTATCAAGATGACATATCATGTTTAAGACATCATGATAACGTAAATTAATACGTTTTAAGAAGAAAATGATCAAGCATGTTTAGACTAAATCGAATTAGAGAAACAATCTAGTGTCTATCTCTTACAATCAACAATAACAATTTATTGTTGAACACGGATCATTGTACTTTTTGAGGTCGATGGGTACTCGATTAATTCGATTTTGACAACACCATGACACACAAACTGTTAACAAAATTGAATGTGTCGATCCTGTCGAGAGCACCTCAAAAAGTGTTATGCTGACTAGTTATCGATGTTATCGACCTTGGTTTGTCAAATTCGGTTTGTCACGCAGTTAATGCAGAAAGTAGACTACCTGAGTGAAATGTGGCTAGACTTTATGGTGCGATCGAATCGATTCTATAATATAATTGACGATATGAATAGGAATCATGATGAGGAATGAGATGAGTTTTTATAACTACAGTAGCAGTTTTATTTAATAAGGTAAAATAAATCAGGAAAAACTAAATCAATTATAACTTGAGCCTGCATACATATCAATCCGTATGATGGTTTTGCATACGACACGAATAACGTGTACTATTAATAATTGCGTCACAAATTCCTAATCCACAACACTGTGAACTAATATCTAGTAACAATGAAAATTATTAGGCCCATGAAGTAACAAATATAGAGCCTCGAAATTACCCAGTAACTGCCCATGCTGCAGATTTGCTTTCAACGAATGAACTTGTTTAATTAACGATAAATCTTGTAATAAATGTAAAAATTACCTTTCTCAGTCAACGGACTATGTATGTCAATTCCAAACTGGGCACTGGCAGCACAATCTTTTTAACAAAGCGGAAAGAAAAACAGAGAGAATTCAATTTCCATATCATATCATATTATTAGCCTAAACCACACTTTGTCCTCATGCTCAAATCTAGCCATGTTTAGGTATAGTATGAGCATCCAGAATACATTCAAGAAAAAACTTATTTATGGACGCGCTTCGAGAATTGGATTTGTACCTATAATCCACTAGATTTTATTACCTCTTACAACATCCTGCAATATGGGGCTAACAGCCAACAACGAGCATACGGGTGCACCAATGCATAAGAGATAAAATCCAATTTAACATGAGCCGTTTGTCGGTACTTTTCCACAATAAAAATAAATTTTCGCAGTTTCCCCAAATAGATGCAGATGTACCCTGCAACAACCTCATATTCAGGAATGACTACCAAAACCAAGGACAGAACAAAAACAAGAAAAATGTGGTTTTACCCCTGTGGACAGGTAAAGGATGCAAGAGTACTGAAAATAGCATAAAATAGATACAAATTTTATGAATATATATACATACACACATATTTAGACATTTCCAGCCAATGTAAATGTTTCGATTCCAGCATAAAAATAGTACATTTCCTCCTCTCATCATTTTCTTTTTTTTCCTGTGCACTTCTAAAAATTCATCGGAGGTGGTGGTACTGTGGCGATAGCGGTGGCAAGCATAGCATGATAGTTCTCTTCTCTGCATATATACGCTTCGTTTCACATGGCCACTGTGTGAGCCGGATGAAGAGATCGTTGCGGAACATACAAATCTGCTCATTCATACAAGTTGCAGGTACATAATATGCAAACCAGTTTTTTTCTTTCTTGGAAAAGTGATGGCACGTCGTATGTGAAAAACCACTAGACTCTTTCCGGCACCAATTCTACCTGTCCATTTGAACCTTCATGATCCTCCTCCACAACACCAAAAACATCCCAACATATCGTTCTAATCCTTTTTTGCCAACAACAACCCACACAAAGTATACATGGGAGTGTTGGCGTGTGTTCTATTTTTGTTACAAATTGTCTTTCCTCTGTCAGATTAGCACAGTTTACAAAACCGGCACAATAACGAAAAACCTCATACATTATGTAACTGCGCTGCTATCAATGAGCAAAACACGATTTTCCTCAAAATTGATAAAATATGTGCACGTCTCTTGCTATACTTGCTCCTATCAATGAAATTGGTCCCTTCGTCCTTAGCCATGCGTATCATGTTACCCATGCATATTATGCAAACAGAATTTCAAGCGTGTATGCCTAAACTGTAGCTGTACTCTTTCTGTTCTGCATTCAGAAATGGAGTGGCATGTGGAATTTTCCAGGTGTACATATAATTTATGTATTCATGCACATCCAATCTAAAATGTATACAATGACAAGAAGTACGGAAGGAAGCACACACTATAGAGACTATAGTATAAACTCATTCACTGTCTAAATAAAAAAAAGGAGAAGGATAGAAATACAATCTGTCTTCGCCAACCGACATGATGCATATATTTTATTCATTTCACAAATTGAATGTGCATTTTTTACTTGAGTATATATTCATATATTCCCATTAACCTTTACATCTTCAACAAGCTTTCTCCATTCAGAGGGACGGACGACACGGGTGCTTTATATGCGTAAGTTGATGCTAGCCAAATAAATGTTGAAATAGAAAAAATTGAGTATAAAGTACAAATTGGAATGATATAGAAGAAATGGGCTGTATGAATATTTGATTCCCAAAAAAACATGGAGTTTTCCCATCCTCTAAAATTGACCATAATAATATATACTTTGAATAGATCTAAGGGGTTATGGCATACGTTTTAAAACTGGAATGGAGAAAGTGGTATAGTGAAGGGAAAAGTGGTGGGGCCATTAAAATCTCAGTTTTTATGTTTTTTATCATGTGAAAGGATGATAGCATCATGGCACATTTTTGAGGTCATAATATTACCACATTCCTTGCTGGTAATGCGATATACTACTTTACACATTACAAAGGAGTTTAGCACAAAATAACAAAATGTTCTCTTTCATCCGTCCAAGCCCATTTTGAACTGGGTCGCCCACTTATTTCTAATGTTTTATTTTGTCTCCCTTTCTTTGTCGACGAAACAAAGACAACACAGACGGAGTAGTGAGCTCATCTCCAAGTCTTCTCACGGCAATATGTTAAGGTTCATATAGCTGACTGCGGTGTGATGCTGATGACATGACACACGGGTACAAATGTGACGCTTAAACCTCGTGTTTTCATACACTCCCATGTACTAGTCTTGAGTTGAGAGGAGAAATGGGAGCAAAAACACAAGACAAGACCAAGAGCCTCCGCTATAGTCCTCAGTAGCTTTCATCATTGTATCATCATGGGACACAAAAAATGAAAAGGGATTTTACATTTCTCCGTCTGTTTTTCTCAACTTGGTAAGACGGAAATTGGGGACGAACGAAGGAGCAACCAAAAAACCAAAAAGGAATCCGCCACACTACAAAACCATACATACCACTACTGCTACCCAAACCATCACATCTTTCACATCACACGCCGAGAGTCACTCGATTTTCATGCATAAACCATACGACGGAAATGGAACAGAACAGAGAAAAAGCGCAAAGAAGAAAAAACTTGGAGGGAATCTCGGCACAAAAAAAAGTAATGCGTACCAACATAAGTACACAACCTAAGAAGCTAGGAGAGAAAGTTCACGGGAGGAGAAATGGAATGAATAGCAAAGTAAGGTAGATGTGGATAATATGGGACTGCTAAAGCATCAAAGAAGAAACGATTCTACGGGGCTGAGCTGAAAAGTGAGGAAGAAAAAATGTGGAATAAGAAGAGCGAGAAAAGTAGACCACAGAATTTTTTAACAGAGAGCCCAAACCGAACCCATTTGAAGGAAAATGGGAGTAAAAATTGTGTTGCGGGCTCACAATGGCTTATCTAAAGACTTTTTTGATTAGGCCTTTTCTGTCGTGTATTAAGGAGGAGAGCGGGTCTAATCAAAACCCATATGAATGCTCCATATTCATACAACTCCACATCATCATCATCATCATCTTGTTCATCATAATCATAACTTATCTCTTCTTGTGCTATTTTCCCATCAAAAAGATTACGATAACGAAGCTCACGTAAACATATATTTGTGAAATGTATTGCATTTCTCCTTCGTTATTTCAGTTAGTTAGCCAAGTTACCCCTGAGGGTTGGCTACTTGAGTTTTTGAATACTGGAGAAAACTACACAGATAAAACGCACACACAATTGTAATGTTTAGACTTCACGAACGGAACGGAACAGAGGAAGAGCTAACAATGCCTTAGATTTCCCCTTTTAAATGAGATGAGATAGTTGAGCTCGAGACAGGAGCACACGGGTGAATCCAATCCAATAATACGCTCTGTTGAGTGAAAAGGTGGATTTGTGTACCCTGTCGAAAGACATGTAGACCCAACATACATGGATAAAATGCCATTCTTTGCTTTATGAACAATGATATTGTGATTGTGACGCTACTTTTAGTAAACATGCTGCTGCCCCCGATAAAGCTAATAATGTAACGTAAGAGAAGAGTCCATATCCATTCTTATCAAGCTGCCAAGCTCATTCATTCATCCATATTCGGCTCGCATGCCTTTCCAAGTCCCAATCCGGTACTAGAAAACTACACATGTCCAAAGTATAATAATAGTATATTATTGTACACATACCCCCAAACGAAATTCATTCTCTCATCTTCCATATCCCAAGAAAGCAAGGGAAAAAAACGGGAGAAAATAGATAAAGCTGTTATTGTAAATGCTTTTGTTGATCCATACGTTATCATGGCATGCATGTTGTTCGTTCCGGGTATTACGTTCCACTTCCTTCCTTCCTCCTTCTCTTTTTTTCCCATGATTCTTTTCTTCTCTCTCGTTTTTTGTTTGTCAAGTGTGTGTGTACTACATGTATATATTGCTTTCTTTGGAACAAAAGAAAGAAAGATGTTACACAATGCTGATGATGATGATGATAATGCTGATATAACGTATAAATTCCAAGCTCACGCAACAATGCACACAACTAGTCATACACATTCTTTAGGAGTTTTAGGAGTGGTAGTAAAAGCATTAGGTACACACACTTGATGCATTAAATCCCATCGTCATAATAAATGTTCCGTTGTTTTCTTGGTGCACTTTTCGCTCGTGTAGGGTGTGTTAGGAATGGATATTGTAATTTTAACACTCGCTTTCCATACTCTTCCCCTCAACTCGCGTTCTACTAACATTTCACCTTCATAGCTGTAAATATACAAGTGCTTGCATAATATGGATTGCTAATGCACAAAATTCTAGCCTTTCTTATTCCACTTACTTCTGTGGGCCATTTTCTATTCAAGTAGGCAACCTCTTGTTCAATGCTTTTCTCCTTTCTTTGCAATAAATAAGGGGAAAATGTACAAGATGCTATGCATGGTATAAAGTGAAACGCGTAAATTTCTCACACTACCACGCATTTTCATACTGTGTCATGTCATTCGTTACTCCTGTCCTGTCGTCCTTCCGGAGCTGATCTTTCTCTCCTTTCTGACTACCCAAACAAAGCAGGATGACATGCATGGAGGTATGAATGCAAGCTGCATGGGATGGATGGATGTAAGGCAATTGAGGAAAAAACGTTAGTCTTTTTTTTGTAGGACAGCAATAACACACTACCACACATTGGGTTAGGAGGATATTGATGATGGTGGTGGTGGTGTGGAACTATCATATATTCACCTCTCGTTTCGTCCATTTCAATAGCTCACTAGCAAAAATGAGGCTGACAACGACAACACGACCGTCATGTTTGATGATCATCGGGATGACGAACAGAACACTGGAGAGAGCGGAGGAGAACATGAAATGGCAAGCAAAGGTCGTCCATCACATGACTTACATGTTTTTTGTCAAAAGAAAACACTGCTAGTTCACTTTCTAGACTCGACCGTTTGTGTACCTACCTGATATGTATATATGTGCATGACTTGAGCTCAAAGGTAGAGAGTTGAATTAGCCAAGACACGTTAGTAGATAGGTAGATGAATGAGCGGATGCACAACTTTGCTTGTAATATTAATAACGGTCCTTCCTCAATGAAACTTTCCATTTGGGCAGCTAAAGTGCAGCATAAACCGTTCAATACGATGCTGATGGGCTAAATGGCTCTCTTCTCTCTTCCTCATTTCATGGTGTAACTCACAGGCAAGAGGGAGAAGAGAAAGAGAGAAAAGAACGGCAATGGATTTTTCAGAAGAGCTTTTTATATGGCTCCTCGACTGCATGGAAAGTATCCACTTGAGCCCCTTTCTCTGTCTCTCTCTATCTTTCCAGTTCCACGTAGGAACTCATAGTACGTATTTCTTGTTCAGCCTTTTCTAGGGTCCCTTCTCTCCACTCCCGTGTACACGATTTTTCTCTTGTTCCTTTCACTTTTATATCCTCTTCTTCACCTATTTTCCTTAAAACATGTGTAAAAATGCAGGAGGAGCAGTGAGTGTGTAGTCACGAAGAAAAGGGAAGAAGAGCAGGGAACATGAAAAAGGGCTTTGCTCAATATTTCCAGTCAATATGATTTTGCCCCTTTAGTTCGTTCAGAGGCTGTGTGCGTAGCTTTAATGTGTAATATCACGTACACTTTCCAGACCAAAGTTAACAGAGAGCAGGGAAGGAAGATTTCTTCTGCTGTATAATTATTATCTCCTTCTTCACCATGATGGTACACGTAGGTACATAAAAGGAAGAGTTGCTATTCTTTGTCAAAAAGGGCAAAATGAAAATAAGGTTCAGTTCAGTCAGACCCAGAGAGCAAGAGCAGACGACCACCTTATGTTGTAAGTATGAACTTCCCAAAAAGATAGGGAATCTATTGAAGCATAGTGACTCCCAAACTGAAGACATTCCTTTATATATTGACAGCGTGTATGTGGAAAAGGGAAAAAAAGATGCACAAACTCTTGGGAGACCCATATGCCCCTTGTCGAACCAACTTTTAGCTAACACAATTTAGAGAAATGGACTAACTGTAAAAAATTGAACGCTTCAAGCATGCAAATGACTCCCATATATACTTTCACATTAGATAATAATATATCTAGTAAAGGAAAGGAAAATGTTTTTGCTTTTACACTTTTTTGCTCGCCTTTTTCTGTCGCTTTCTTTTCCTACTACGTCTTTCTCTTCTGTCCTCCAGCTTATGCTGCACATCTAAGCAGAGATAGTATATGAAGACACACCACACTTTTTCTTTATCCAGCTCCTTAAAAAGGAAGTCAAAAACTTGCTCTGCCTAGATATTGGCTTCTTATTATGATGCTAGACTTTTACTCTCATTTAATCTCTCAGACCACTTGTTTCCCAAATGGGTTCAGATCTTTCATCTTCCTTACGATTTTATATCAATGGATTGGATACAGTTGGATTCGAGATATTATTATGGGGGTGTAATATGAGGGAAAAGAAAGAAATGACGAGGAAATTCCTTGATGCGATGATTCTTTTCGGGTGTAATAAAGTATTGCCTTTTTTACTTTCTTTTTTTCTAACACGGCTCCAATGCAGCAGTATATATGAACATAAGTTACATTTCGTCTTCTATTTCTTGAGTAAATCTTCCCTTTATCGATCCAGATATGTACATATATGGATGGAAATTGAATTACCGACTAGTGCAAAGATTTAGACTGGTAACAAGGCAGAACAACCCTTTGGTTTGTCTTGAACTACTACCTATATTATATTGCATTGGCAAGGGATGAAGCAAAAGTATACTAATCAATTTTTGAAAATCAAATTCTCAAAAAACAATAAACTGTGTAAAGAATCGAACATCGTAATTATAACGACTTTTCCATGGCCTTTTCACTAATGAACATGAGAATTAAACTCACAATCGGGACTTGTATGTGGCTAGTAGAATGTTAGAATGTTGGCATACTTATTGCTAAAATTAATGAATGGAATGCATGCAGAAGCCCAAGGGATCCTCCATTTCACTCGACTAATAGCAACACATCCCATCTTGCAAAGGAAGGCCTCCAGCTCCAGCCTTATTTCTCAACTGCCACACCATCCCAGTTCAATTTTCAGTTTCGGAAGAATCACCACAAGCAATTTGTGCGAAACACTGGGGAAAGCGAGGAAAACTCTGGCCAAGTTATCCAAACTAATAATAACCGTTTCGTATCGAGTGAAATGTGGGCAGAAAGTGGAGCATGAACTTGCTCTGAATTCCATATTTCCCTTCGTTATTGCTACATCAAATTGTGTGCAATAATAATATATTTTTATATGTGTTATGTGCATTGTGCACTCGACACATATAAAGTTGGGCATACAAAGGCACAGTTTTTACTGAGGAAAACTATGTAAACGGACTGCTTGTACGTGATGCACTTTAGTTTTTGTTTCATTAAGTAAGAAAACAAAAACATTATACGCCAGCCATCCCTTGCTCCACTTCCCTTCGCATTTTCTACAAAATGTTTCAAACTAAACGATGGGTAAATGGAAATGAATCGCATATTTGACTTTTTAATAAATTCAAAGCGTTATCCAAATCTCCTCCGGGTGTAAATTCTAGTGTGCATACAAGAAAATGATTGCATAATATAGTCTTCTTGTGCCAAAGCCAGTGGCCAGTTGTGTGATCTCTCGACGAAATAGGCACATAGCGTAGCAGATGAGACATCAGATGAGATAACATTTACTTGCCATCACAATTTCGCAAAGTGCAGGGCCAGCACTAATAACACGAGAGTGAGATTGTCAATGAGCCAGAGCCAGAGTCAATGTGAGTGTTGATCATGATACGGGAAAGGCGAACAAAAGCCAGCTCTCCCATTCTTTGGATAATGAGTCATTACTTTGTGGAAAACACGGAGAAGGCATTATGTATGAACACGACTACAACAGTTCTAGAAAATAATGTTCATCATCTTGATGATGATCATGATCATCAAAAGGAGAATAGAAGGATACAAAATAAGATCCACAATCCACATCCACTTCACATGCTTGGTTTTCATGGGGCAAAGCTAACAACGTCACACATTGTTACAACCAGGCTAACCTGATATGTATGGTTGATAGTAGAAACCTCTCCTCTCCCAACCCAAATCAAGTAGCAACAACCAACGTTATTTCACATTTCGCAACTTTCCCATATCTGCCTTGCACATGCCATTGGCCAAAGCTAAAGTTATTCACCGATAATTCCCCAAAGCCCTCAAGGGGGAATAAAATTGGGGAAAGGCACACAAAATTTTTCTACGGTCCAGCTCTCCCCCAACATTGAGCCAATGAATAAAAACGGATGCTCTTCTTTCTTTTTTCCCCGCTGCTGGTGGTGGAGTTATAGCAATTCAAGATACATTATATATGTGGGTGGATGCGAATAATATAGAATTATACAGCTAGTTTTTTAGGTGACTTCATAAACCTCACTCGGAATAGGAAAACCGCTGAAAAAACATTATCATTTGGATGGCGGATGTGTGTCACTGTTCATTTATTCGAACTTGTGGTTAGGTTGTCCTCTTATAAGGATAATGTACGGATTTTTAGCCTTTCTATCCACCTTTTCTCTGTGATAATATGATGATACTTCTGATAAAAGTAATGTGGATAACAAAATTTATAAAAGGTTCTCCAAAAAAAAGGTAAACCAGAAAGTGCATTTTCTCCACATGTGAGCATTGGGCTCATCTCATGTGAAGCTGCAGTATAAATTAGGTAGCACAGCAAGAAAAGAGAAAGCATTGTGATGTTCTTTTGAATTTAAAATGAAAAAGCTTTTCTAAGTCGTCATCCGTTCGACACCTACACAAACCCAAAAGACAGCAGTGCTTTCACTATTATAAACATACAAAAACCTTATAGACGTCTCTTCATTGGGCTTTCTTTGATTCAATTCCATTCTACCTCAAGATAAAAAGTATGAAGGGGAAAAAGTCCATACATAAAATACATCCATAATAAGGTCCTCTAGATAAGATGACATGGAATGATGATGTAAAAGGAGAAGTGCAGGTTGTATTTTTCCTTTGTTTTCCGTTTTCATATCATAAACCAAGAAATTCCATTTGTTGTGATCATAATGGATAAATGTATCATCGTGATATCTAACTCATCTTTCTGTGAAATATTGCTTCTATCCTGTGAGAACGAGCTGACACTACTGCTGCTGCCTACTCCACCCACATAATAAGGTTGATGTTCCACAAAGGTCTTAAACGAGCAACACCTAACGTCTTTTTCCCTTTATCATCTACAGATCCATTGAAGATGAAAGACATTATTATTATTTTTTAGAATCAAACCATTTTTATTCTATAGGAAAACAAGATGGGGTCAAAAGAAAAGGGAAACAACGTTATTCCCTTTGTTTGCATTGTTTTACAAGAACCATTTTGTATAAAAATCTGAAAGCATTACATCTAGTCTACAAAACAAAAATGTTTTTCTTTCCGTTGGATGAGCATACGTTGAACACAACAATATATAAGTTATAGCCCTCGAAAGAATTATATTTTTGGTATTCCCCAGGATCTACTTATTGCCGTGAAAGAACAAATAGTCCCTAGTCAACAGTCACAAAAACTGACATCACAATCCAACATGCCAACATTTGTAACAAGTGAGAGCTGAGAGCAAGAATTCACTCGTTTTGTAGGTAATCGTGGCAGGCAAAGAATGCGCGTGTGATGAGAAATGAGAAACGATACAGAAAAAAACATGTGCTCCATTTTTACCTACAAGAAGTTGTAGACGGAAATACTATACATGCGTGTGTGAGCGGAACTATCTGCAATAAAATTTTTGCGACCAATATTTCATATCTTGAACATTTTGATAGGTACAAGTTTTCAACATTATGTTTTTCTTGTTTAGATTTATTGGACACTATTTCCGCTGCTTCCGTAAAAATCCTAAGAAATTAGTAGATCCCGCCTGGATTCTTTCATGTTGGTTGAACAATTGACATTTAATTCAGGTTTAACGACTGCTTACTGTCTGGTATCATTCTGCGAGCTGTCAGTCGGCGAATCCTCAAAAACAAAGAACTAATTTTAATAAGCATTCTGGCTGGTTTCAACGAGTT
The DNA here is from genome assembly GCA_034697805.1 of Orchesella bifasciata. Lineage (NCBI taxonomy): Eukaryota > Metazoa > Arthropoda > Collembola > Entomobryomorpha > Orchesellidae > Orchesella > Orchesella bifasciata. Next base: position 40,781 of record JAQGAP010000114.1, read on the forward strand.
TCCCTTTTAGAATCTTTCAAAACGTATTTTGATATTAATTTTTACACGTTTTGTTATGTTAAAAGTAAAACATATTATAAGCTTTCTTCTGACAGTCACACACACCTTGCCATGCATGCATAAAATCGCAATGTGGGAGAACCCCCCAGACCGTGATTTTTTCTATTTGTTTATTCTTCCCTATTGTGAGCCACTCAGATTGAACGGCTTTGACTTCTTCAGCAGCTCAACAATAACATTTCCACTCAATTTGCAATTTGCATAGCTTTTAGTTGAACAAAACTGAGCGTGTATTTAAGTATTATTTGAAGCCAGAGCGAGTTGCACATTCAACGTATTCATCCCACCCCATCAAGGGAGCATTCAAGCATGTCATTTGGAGTGGAGTTTCATGTATTGCATTGGAGTGTGAATCGTTGAATACCGACCACATAGGGAGCTCAGGCTCAGGCTCGTTTTAACACATGGCTCCTACTTACCTGTGTGTTTTTATGGACAAGTAACAAAGACAATAAAAGATATACAGAGGCAGTTCATAGCTTACAATTTTACATACATAATTAATGCGAAAAGCTGTTCCATTACGTGCGATGAAGAGAGGAAAAGGATAGGATGATAATTCTTTGCTCAAGTCCTTTGAGACCCGACAGAAAAACTACTGTACAATCGATTAGCAATTAAAATACTCGTCGTTATAATTCCCAGCTGCAGTGCAAACTGCTGCTCATTTGCATGTTGTGTATTTATAATACAAACTAAAACCAGATAAATGACAAAAGAATACGAGAACATCCATTTCTACACCAACTCAACTCTAGCCCAACAAGATATGCATCCTATTTAATTCTAAATTAGGCTACAAATTTACATTTGAGATCATTCTCCCCCGTCACAAAGAAAAGATGAAGAGGGTCATTGGGCTGAGCTCAAAACAAAAGCCATTTTTATCCCAAAACTCGTCCTCAATCTTGTTCCATTCGTCAAGAAGTCGTTTGCAAAAGGACAAGCATAAAAACACAATGAACCAAGCGCATTTATCCATATATATACACCCTGTAATAACAATCAAAGAGGAAAAACTAGTGATCTAACGCGATTTACGATTACGACACATTTGAGGAGGATCATTAACATATATATTTCACGGGAGGAAAGACGCTATAAGTTATAATCTAGGAGCCGTTCATTCCGAATCTAGAGATATATTTTGTGTATTTTACACCCATCCATCCTGTAATTCATTTAACCTACGTGCTCTCCGCTTCTCACTCACGGGAACCCCTTTACACACAATTTTAGAGCGAGAACCAAAATGCATTTTATGCTTTCCCATTCGTCTTCCTTCTAATAACGCTCCTTGTCTTGTTTCCACTACTATTACGATCCCATTACTTATATATTGCGCTTTCACATTCACACACTTATACGCAAACATACCTCTTGCCACTTTCTCTCTACAAGGACAAGGATTTTCCCCTGGGGTGCTAAAAGATGACAAGAGCGAGTGCACTAAATGCTCGTTGGCAATAATTTATTGGTGGATAACGAGAAAAGCCATATATACCCAATAAGAAAAAGCCTATTTTCCAAACCCTATTTGCCATCCCCACAACACACAAACCGTTTGCAGAAAAGTACTTTGGATTGCTTTCCTTGTCTCATGCATTTTACATCTGTGAGCAAAAAAGATCCCAAATAAGCGTAGCTACTAGTGTGTGCTACTCACTTTCAACTCCACATCACCAAAAACACACACATACTTTCATTCATTGTGTCTTCTTAACAGATTTCCTCGCCCAAGACAAGAAGGAGCCAAACCAAGCCAGAACAGAACCAGGAGCCCAGCCGATCCCCCCGCAACAATGTTGTAATCACACATGCCAGTGGTTTTCATCCTAAGAAACAGAACCTAGACCAAACTTTTTTTCTCATTCAAATGCGTCTCTTTCAAGATGCGGTTTGGTTAGCTCCTATAACGGTAACGCAACAAAACGCGTAGTATTTTCCAATGAGGACTACCTACGTGAGTTGTGTGCGGTGAAAAGCGTCTATTCCATTCAAATTAATTCCTCTTTCACATTCTGCTCAAGAGAGAACCAAATGAGTTGTTGGTAGTTGGTGGTGGTAACTTGGTGGTATTTAAGACAGACACGGGAACACATGCACAACTTTTATACTGTCTTATTAGCAAACCAGCAGGCAGTATGCTGGTTAGTGTAATCTTCCTCCGAGTTTTTTCTCTCTCAAAGAGCCTCTGGTGACACATAGATATTCATTAAGAACTAATGATTCTCACAAAGAGCAGGAATAAAAAAAGGAATAGCCGAAAGACATGGGTGGAAGAGTAACTGGACTACATAGTAAATGCACTACGAAACAAAAAGGGATTTTCAGTCTGGTGAGCACGAACAAGGATTCAGACCAGACGCAGCCAGACATAGACAATAGATTCTTGAATGATTAACTACAACACTTTTTCAAAGGAAGTTAAGTTAGCGACTTGGAAACATCTGAGATTTTATGGGAAAGGGGAAATAATGAGACTGCATCGCAATGCATAGAAAAGATTAATACAAGTGGACAAAGACAGTTGACATTTTGTACAAGACTAGCTTTTCTTTTCTCGGTGACATTACAAAACAATGTCCACTTAATGCCCGGTTAAGGTTGAAATTGAAAAGGAGGAGAAAGAAAGGTTTATGGAATGACTGAGGATGATATGTTAATGTAATGAGGTAATGGAAAGCTCAGGGGGTATTAGTACACCAAAGAGGAAGACACTTTTGTGCTCCTTAATATGCAAATTTGATGAATGCCCCAGTTGCATACTCAACACAAAAATTTCGCATTCAGAGCAGCTATAATGCTTGTGTGATGACAAAGGCTTTCCCTGAGGTAATTAATTCCCAGGTATAAAAGGGAGTTCATGGAATAAATATTATGATATTTTCCTCTCTATTCTCCTTGATGCACTCTTGCTCCTTCCCTCAAGTCGGAAGAAAGACGCAGTTTGGAAGGATAATGAAATGAAGAGATTTTCTAAGAATAACCTGCTTTGAAACTAACACCGTGTTGGAGCAACTTCATAATATTTTTGTGGAGATTCCTTAGCATCACTTCACACACCAGAGGCTTGTAGACACATGGGTTCCCTTTTTAAAATCTTTGACCACATGGGCATAAATTCCAACGGGATTACTAGATTAGATTCCAGTGCAGCAACAGCAAGCGTCAAAGCTGCTGGTCTAGTACAGTAGTTTAGAAGAAATCGTGCTTAGAATCCTTCTTCCGAGCCCTTTCTTACATGACACTTTCACAGAATTTTTGATTCTTGGTCCCTTTGAAAAGCAAATTTCAAATTAGTATTCACATTTGCATGTTTTAGAACGATGAATGGAAGGACAAATCGTAACACTGACCAATAAATTGCAATTGCAGTTTCCGTCTCTAACCCAGGTCTACTCCTGGATAAAGCTGGGCAGCAAGTGTCCAAACCAAACCAACCTAATCTTTTTTTGGCAAGAGTGCAACAGACTAACGATGATATAACGTACAAGGATTGTTACCGTGTTCCATTAGAAGAAGTATAAACAATGCACTAACAGTGTATCCCATGTACGTGAGTGCTCATTAGCAACTTTTCTAGAATTTCTCCGATGCATGTCAATATTATCTACAACTTGCATAATATATGGGTACGCTGTTCGTTGCATTTTTTATGGGTTTTTATTTTGCCAAGCTTTCAAACGCAGTTGCATTGCATTGGCTTGTGGGTTCTCCATAAAAAGTTTTGCTGATTAGGATGATAACACGATGCATTGTAATAAGGATGAGAATTCCATGTATAAAAATATAATAACAATGCTTATCCGTAGATCATTACGTTTCACAAGTAAAAGTTTCTATGCTATTTTTGTTTACCTAACCCATTTACGTTCCAGCCAAATAGACAACAGAGCCGGTTAATATTAATAGTATGCCCAACTAAACAACTTTTTATAATGCCAGTTTTTATTTTTCACCAGGTGAATTAATGATGATTATTCAAATAATAGTTTTTTGCAAGCTATGAAATTCGCACATATGTACTTACAACCAACATCATGTATCGGCATCACTTTATAAAAGAAAAATCGGTGTTCTTCATTAGTTAATATGTTTAATACGGCGGATCTAATTTCATCGCGAGAAGAAAAATGATCATGATCATCTTAAATCTCATACTCCAGCCAAGAATGGTATGATGGTGGTAAAACTAAAGCAGGCAAACTCGTTTCATGAATATATCTGATGGACAAGAGGGCTGCAAGCACAAGTTACGGTGAATAGTCGTGTGAGACAATCATTTTTCAATTGTTTTACCTTTCTTTATCAATTTAACGCATCAGAAAAGAAAATCGTGCTTAATACTTCCATCCAAACCTTTTCCATTGTCCAAATCAAATACCCCGTTTTCTCTAGACAGGTTTGAAGAAAAAAACTTAATTATATTCTTAGCTAATCAAATTTATCAACAAAAAAAACTTGACCAACATGTGTATCTCTATCTTCATTTTTCATAGTTCGATTCTCTGCACCCCGCCATTGTTAATTCAGTGTGAGGTTGTCGAGATTGGGTCAGTTCCTGTCAAAACTTGAAACGAACGGACTTGTTCTCTAGGAAGGAGTAAGCTACTTAGCAAAGCAAAACGTTGAACATAATGCACATGATTCCCAAATCTTTTATAAAAAATGACAGTATCAAAAACGAGTTGATGTTTACTCTATCATTGAAAACTTCACTTGTCAAAGATATCAATCATAATCATTCTTCCGCACAAAATCCCACAAGATATTTATCTTGGTTTCTCTTATCCGTCTTGAGCACGTCGCCAATTTTTCATGAATTCAAATAATCAGGTCATCTCAGAAAATGAGCAAAAACCGAACTATTAAGGTAACGGTCATTTATTATACGACGCTGTATCATCATGGTTTGAATTTTTTATAAACTTTGGAGTTAATAAACGATTTACTACATCAATTGAAATTCAATGTCCGCATTAGCTGGCCACATAATTTGAAATCGGAAATGGGAATTGTTAATGCATTATGTACCTTCCTCTTCAAACACGCCATTCTTCCTCTCGTCGAAATTCTTGAGAAGAACAAGCCATAATTATCGTACATAAAATTCGTGCATAACTGCATTCAAATACTAGCTGGTTATTTAGAAGTACATCCTCCATCGTTGTGTAAATGTCTTCATAAACATTTTTATGGGGGAATCGGAATGAAACTCATCATTTTCATGGCTTCTAAATGGATTTTTAATCAGAGCTGAGATGGATGGTTCGTTGGTGTTTCTATATAATGCATTGGTTAGTCCTTGTACTTAAATACACGCATATGCATTTATAGTTGTAATAAAACTCATTAAAAAAATTCATACTGCCAATGCTGGACTTTATTACACTGCTTCTTTTTTCTAAATAGAAGTTTTGTTTGATTTCAAGAAAACGGGTGAATATTTTAAGACGTTTCATTTCTTTTCTTTTTTCAACTAATAAAACGAGCATACCCACTGCAATTTTGCCGGGAGGACCTGTTTTTATTCTCATGATGATACATCTCACCTGGCCATTATCTGATGATAAAAACCATAATAAAACATTCATACTCATCATCAGTGTATCTGCATATTTGTAAAGCTGTTTGACAAGCGACCATGAAACAAAAAGAAATCAGCGGAGCAAGGAAGGAAAAGAAAAACGTTGATATGATGTATGCTTATTTACACGAGCCCCATGTGTGGAGTTGTGTGTAGGGCATCGTTTGAGACGAGAAAAATGATTTTCTTTTTTATGAGCTGGTCATCACATAAAAAACATATGGATGATGGAATTTCGTGCTTTTTTTGTTGTTGTAATATCAAAAGTATTGCGTAAAGAGCGTAACCTAACTTAAGTAATATAATCCGAAAGCCACATTACCGGTAAAACCACATGATTGAGAAGGGGATTTACAAAAGTAAGCAGAAGATTCTTCTGGATGGAATCCTGAAAAGTGATTTGACATAATATGATGGTATGCGTATTGTATTCCTTATTATGCATAATGCATATTTATTGGCATATCTGCTTTATTTTACGGTGAAGTGTAGGCAGTAAAGATTCGTGAATATTATGCTTGTGTGCTGCCTGCCAAAACTTATTCTTCGTTTCAATAATTAAACTTTCCACCTTGACAAGTGGAACTTCGGCAGGCCAAAAGGGAGAAACAGGAACGAGATGGTGCTACATTAAATGATAGAAACTTTTTTGCATGGATGAATGAAGACAGGTTCGATCAGCCAATTTCCTTTTGTGTTTTCATGTGATTAGAAATTAATTGAGGGGAAACGGTATTTTCATGTTTGGTTTTGTTTGGAAGGTTATACCTGAATGAATGAGAGAAAATGTGGAGGTAGAACAGTCATGAGCTAGAGGAGTAGCAAGAAACTCTTTTGGCATTCCATGACACTTTCATTATGAGTTTTTGATGAAGAGGCTGGCTGCTGGATACCTGGGAGTTGATGTGATGAGCATAAAAGTAAAATGGGCTTCCGACCATAATATTTATTATGATTTTTTGGTAACGTCTGCCTCTGCCCATTTTCATTCACGCAACGTGGTGCCTTAATGAGGGTTAATCGCATTGCGTGTGGGGATGCTGGTGATACGAGTTCGTAGAAAAGTGATACTTTGTTTTGCGGAGTTCCTTTTTACTTTTTCATTTCTCAAGGAGAAAAGAATGATCACATGGAAAATTGATACATAGATGCAAATTAATAGATTAATGGCCATGTAGTAACCTCTCATTAGCCCAAAAGCCGCAGGAAACTTTGACCCCTAGAGGGTTTGTATGAAAATACCTTAAAAACAGCTTTTTTTGTTTACAGTGAGTATTACACTATCATCGGTCTACGTGAGAAGGTTTTGTTGAAGTTTTACAAACACATGCACGGTCGTAGTTGGTAGAACAAAGCATATTTAACAAAAACTACAATTGTTAACTTATGTGCGTAGATTTCAATAAGATTATTACTCACAAAACAAATGCAAATTTTTTTTTGACGGTATTAAAAAGATTTATTCCAGATTAATTGCCTTTTAATACACATACATTCATATTTGAAAGGAATAACTAGCATGATGATTAATGATCTTGGTGTGTTGTCGGTCATATTAATTGATGCATCTTATTCCCCCATGTTACAAGACACTGGCTTTTAAGTAATGATGTGAATTTTAATATGGTTTTCAGGATTCAGTTTCTTTATGTCGCAATCTTGCAATATTCAATCTTCAAGTCAAGTAAAACTTAAGTGTTCGTCTCCTTATAGTTAAAAAAGTATTTCGTATATACTGTACTATCACTTATGTAGCTTAAATTTTCCATCTTTACATATCTGAAAATTTATAGTTTGGGGAAAAATATTCTCTGACTTTTAAGCTCAAAATCAGAATCCGAAAGAAATTTTAGATTAAACGCAAAAGCGACTAAATTCTAATATGGCAGTTGTATTACCAATAGTGGGCTTATAAAATGCTGGCAAAAATTTGCCCCACGTTCACTAGCTCAGCATTTTTATTAATATGACTTCATTTATCTGATATCATATAGTAAGTTTCTACTTAATTTGTGAATTTTCTGAAATTTTATTTAACATTGTACATTGATACTTTCTCCAAAATGATGGAAATGTATGTTGCCCTTTTGTTAATAAACATTCTTTAAAAATTGAATTATTAATAAGCAGACAAATGAAATTTTTAAGCCACGAAATGAAATGAACATATTACACACCTTAAATGCAGTTACCGATTGCTACAGATTCAGATCTGGAAATTGATACAGAAAGTTTCTCCATATATTAGCATTACAGTTAGACCCCACAGTGCCAAAATGTAGTGTGCACAAAATCACAAAAATGTCGTTGATCACTTTTTTAAACTGAGAATTGAAACTTTTGGGCACTAAATGATTCCTATGAGGTATCTTGCTGGAGTCCAAAAATTTTCTGTGCGGTTCGGATTTGAGATGGAGTAAACGTTGAAATTTCAGCCCTTAATGTTGTACCAGAGTGCATTTACACCGATTATTAACAGCACGGTGAAAATGCTACACTGGTACGCATACAGGGCGAGCAATGAGAAATCTCCAAATGACTTTTCCTCGATATTCCAGCTTAAGACCAGCGTGATTTTTCCTTCCTTTCCATCATGATATACCGTGTGCAACGCACACTGTGTGCTTGTAGGCTTGAATCTTCAGTATCTTTCACTGCAAAGTGCAAACTAGCCAACTTTTCTTTAATAAAATTTGTTTGTTTGTCTAATTTGAGAAAGTATATGTTGCAGTGAGTTATCACAACTTTAATTCAAGTTATTGTAACTAAATGTTGAAATTATTTGATTATTTCTATAAGATTTCTGCAGCACTAACTGAACTAATGATAGACCTGATTTTACTAAGCTAGTATTAAATCAGATAGCTATATTTTCCTTTTCGAGAGAAACTATTTTTCTTTATAACCAATCTCGAAGGCGGTTAGTCTTCAACTAAAATAATAGTGATTCATCTCAGTCCTTTTTAAATACTAAATGAGCTCGAGTGGCCAAAGGAAGTGAGAAACGGAATTCCATGTTTTACAACTATTCTAAATGATAGATAACCTCCCGCAAACATATACCCTAGCGTAAGTGGACAATGACTGCATGTCTACTGCACAAATAGTTTCAACATAGTAAAACATTTTACGGATGCACAGTTAACGAGTCAGTTTGCAATTCCTGTGTTCAGAGCCAATCATACTTCTAATCATTTTTTTGGGATATATCAAAATGTTGAGAGTTACTCTGGTGGAAATGACATTTATAGTACAGTATTAATCAAGAATGTGTGGGCAGCATTCAGCAATAAGGTAGCTGAAACGCTTAGCATATGCATGTAATACGCACACAGAAAAAATGTTTGTAAATCCTAAATTATAATAAGTACGTACCCACCAGGTGAGTACGAACAAAAAGCTGTATTATAATACCTGCCCATTAACGAGATTCCAGTTGATAATGAGAAGACGCCCTTAGGTATAAAAATATTTTTATGCTGGATGCGTATGTCTATTTGAGTTTAATATTCAATTCAATTCAGCGAGAGTAACCAAATCGAGCTCTTTCCCATTAGCCCTGCTGCTTCACACTCCACTCTTCGATGTCTGTCAGTCAAGGAAGACGATTGTGATGTAGAGGCATTGAGATCATATCGCAATCGTGGCCAGCAACAATGAGCTGAAACAATATTTTTACACTATTTATGCATATCACAAAATATATTGTATATCTGGCGGAGTGAGAAATTACAGGTTATGAGCAAAAAATGAAAATTCTCCTTTACCACTTATGTATCATTCTTTCGTATTCTCAGGACAAAAAAAAGAAATTACAATTTTCACATATAAAATGTATCCGCAGCACATCCGCTCACAGCTTTTGCATTGCAAGGAACAAAGCAAAGCCTCACAAGTAGCAAATACATATTATAATGCGAAGATGCTCTGTTTATCATCACATCACTATCACAATTGTGTAAACAATAAAGCCTATAAAGTAATGCAGGATGGATGGAAAACCGACGGGGAAAAAGAAGCTGCCTTGCAATGTAAGGTCGTAAACCACAATAGATTTTTCAACCCGGTCCGGTCTGAGTCGTCTGCTACTTCACTTTACTTTTGGTACTTGCATAATAAGCAACTTTTTCGATGTTGGTAGAAGCAGTAATTGTTAAACTAACGTATTATACACATGCTACCAAATACTATGTACGCAAAGACGGGGAAAGTAGATAGGTATATAGGAGTATAGAGTTCATTATTATTAGGTAGTTATATCAATCTAAAGACAATGATGTCTAGACGAAGACCTTTCCTACTATAAGATGTAATACGAAAACCTGTATTATGCATTCCCATGTTTATTTGATTGATAGATATCATCATATGTATCATACATACTATGAGTTTGTTACAACCAAGTTTCTTATCTATAGCTGCAATCTTTCATCTATCCTCCAATCGTTGGGTGTCTGTAACCTGAAGTCTGTGGACTACTGATTGGATGGTTGAAAAATGCAACATGATGCAGAGTGCACGCTATGCATTATTCGTTGACATGATATATGTTTGTGTTTTAGTACAATTTGCGTTGATTTTTTTAAAAGAAAATCAAAAACATTTTCTGTCCATTTTCAAGAGGCTCATCAAACATGCTACTTCCTTTCTTTGAAGGTGGTTCAACGAGAGATGGCTATTAAGTGGTATTGAAACTCTTGATTATGATTATGATACACTTTAATGTGCTTGTGGTTTTGTAACAGGTAGAACTCCTTTCCCGAACAATTTTGCACATGTTACGTTTGGAAACTTGGTGGAGAAAAATATGAAATAATTATTGCCTTCAACATATTTATGACCCCATTCTTTCCCGGCTTAACTGAAGTGATGCGTCGTTTGTTCTCAAATTATATACACAAAGTTTTTACAGGATATTTCCCACATGTAACGATTTCTTAAAATGCTATAAAATCTTCTTCTTTTGCAGAAATAACAAAACAGTACAAAAAGTAATTGCTGATCGTGTGAAATGAAATGTATACTTATGTTATTACATTTTTTGTACTGTAGTTCGCAAGTCGCGATAAAAAAAGCAAATAGTAATTTTTTCAACTTCAAAATTTTATTTTCAAGATATGGATCATAAAGTTTTCTCGTATTTTAGAGAGAGAAAACACCCACCCACTCATGGGAAATAATTGGTCAGCCTCACCAGAAACCACCTTGATACAAAGTGTATTAAAGTTCATATTTACATTTGCGGGATTTGTTGATTGGGCTCAAATTAATTAGTTTCATGATATGATGATTTACGTGGCTTGTTGTATCCACATAATAATCGTTCACGGGAATCCTACATGGAAATAAAAAGATGTGTACCGTGTAAAAACGTTGTCTTCAGCAGACAACCGACAGCCTTTCATATTTGTTTCTGAAATCGCAGCATCGTTCTGATCATCTCATTGCCTCGTGCCGCCTACCTACCATCATATCACTACACGAGATGATGAAAAAAATTGTTCTTGTTTTTTTCTTTATCACATGACAAGTCTAGGCATCTACAAGACAAGTTTCTTTTTATGACTGTGGTGTGGTGGTAAGCACCATCATCATGTAGCACGCACACACATACATCTTATATTTCATCGGATGTAATGACAGCAAAAAAGTTGGAAACAAAATCCGGACTGGATTTGGATCGGGTTCAATAATTTTTTCCTTTGAGTAAGTAAGTACGATTACTCACTCACACAATGCGTCGATAAAAGGTAACATCATAAAAAACTACACGTGTGCCCTCCGGCAAAATAAATACAAATAAATATACGCAGCCGGTCCGGTCAATGTATTATTAGCGCATAATGCCTGATAATATATTCTTCCTTTCTACCATTCATTTTGTGTGGTAAAAAGGAAAAGGTCGCCCGGTTTGTTTTATGCGTAACCCAGTCTATCGGGTCATGTACCTTTTGCATTTCATCAAACATTCAAAACCACCTCATCAAAACATTACTTAATTTGTTGCCAGTACAAATTGCAACATTCCGGACATTACAGTTTTTCTTGTGAGTTTCTGTAAAAATCTGGCATGTGTGGGGGGAAGGAAAAAAATTCTAAGAAAAGTCATGAAAATTTGATTTCGTATCTATTTTGCATGAAGGTAGGGAAAGGAGTAAATTTTTTAATTTAAGAAGGAGAAACTTGTTCCTGCTACTTGAAACTGCGATTGCATCACCATTCATCTCATCACGCTGGGCGCAGCAAGAACATGATCAAATATCCCTAGAAATTTCAACGGATGCAGATAAAACTAAAAGGATTTGTGAAGTGGAAGAAGCTCCTAATAATAGTGTGGTCTGGTTGGTTCATCCTCTTGATCAAAAAATGAAGGCGTGATTTGATTCTTGCAAAAAAAAACCTTTTCCATTTTCTCTTCCTTCAAACCGATATCTTAGTAATTTGCATTAATTAAGTGCTTAATGTTTCTACCGCCCGATTTTGTAGACACGGTCACGTATGTTTTAGCCACTCCACTCCGATGTAAAGCTCCTGTTTTACAAAGCGTTCAACATTTACCATGAAACTGCATGATCTTTGTTGCACTCCCCGCAAACATGATTGATAAAGAAAAAATTGACGAGGCGATGAGAAGGAATGCTTGCTATGCATTAATATAAAAAGTTCTTTTTTCAACATGCCTTTTTATATTTATTTAGTGGGGTGTTTCAAGTGCGGACGCTTTTTAGTATGCAACTCAGAGCTATCATAAAATTGGAAAAACAAAGTGGAGATGATAAATGCATAAATCGCCTGACTTGGTCTTGTATTTTTTTGCGTGATCCTACTTTCACCCATAAACACACATGTCAATGCTGTAGAGTTCGATAATTGCTTGCGGCTTGCTATCCATATCACTCTAAAATTAAGGTCTTCCGGCTGACAAATGACGTCTGTCAGATAAAAGGTTTTGTATGTTATGTCAGTAGAATTTAAAAAATTAGCTTAACAGCCGAAAACAACTGAATTGTGCTAGAACTCATTTATTTTATCACGATTATCTACCGACTTACCTCGATACAGCATCTGCTCCGTACATTGTTACACAACCTGTTCAAACGATTGTTTTGTTGCTAACCCCTACTGATTGAGATTGTCCCTGTCTACAATTATTGTCAACATCTTTGACTTCTGCTCTGCATGTTTTTTTGTTCGACTCATTGAATCTATTAGAATGCAAGCTAGAGGCATGGATTACTCTCCCCCAAAATGATGATGGGAATTCACACAGACATCTTGATAAGATAAGGTTTGAACTGGTTTTTTCTACCTCACAAGAAAAAAAACACATTTCTCTTACTGTCATCGTGAGCATTGATCACCAAAGGGGTTGTTTTTTCTAGCTCCTCGGTAAAATACGATCCTCATTAAATTCATACGTTCATTCTATAGGATTTCAAGACTTCATTTGGTAGCACATATGAAAATGTGCATTAAAATATCGAAGTTCTATTTGTTTTATGAATCAGTTGGTGGTAGCAATAGCTAAGAACTATGTTATAAGTCGTTTTTAAATATGAATACAATATTTTCGACATATTTAGCGAAAGAGAATAATCCAGGTTTGAAAACAAAGCAGTATTTCTAGCTCTTAAGTTATACAGTGAGCTTGTTTTGTCAAGCCATAAATACATTCATATGGTCATCTAAAATTCATGGCATGTGTCATCTTCACTTCTCCTTTTAGAGTTCATTGAACAAGAACTTGCCAAATTATTGCATGGTTCTGGAAAAGAGGTGAGTTTATGACAGTTGTGCTAGTTCAAGTAATATTGACAAGTCGAACCTTTGTACGGTTCAAAACGTTATTAATATTATGTATGAATTGAAGAGATAAAAAACAACATACCACTAAATTTTTATGACCTAATCTGTCAAACGGTCTTCTATGAAAGAAATGACTCGTCAGATTAGGTAAACTCTATAGATCATTTTCTAGAATGCGACTCCAGTCAGTCAACTTTGTTGAATTTATATTCAAGCTGTATTAATATAGTCATGCATAGATGCCCAACTGTCGATTGGGTAGTAACTAGCTGCTTTGAGACAAAGTAATGCAATTTACAACAGTTGCAAGCTGCAAGTACCTGGAACAAATACAATATCCTGTTTTCTAGTTCTCATTTTAAAAAAATGCAACTTGAATGAAGTGCGTTGGTATAGGTATTTTGTTTTTGCACACGTACACCATGCGTTCAAAAAATTGGCAGGAGTAAAGTAAGTGTGCATTATCACTTTGATGGCTTTACACAAAACCAGTTGACCAAGACCAATATCCTTTTGCGGTTGCAAAACCCACCCTCGGAAGATATATAGCGCCTGCTGAGCCGAAGTTTATAATTTTTCAACAATGTAGAATGTACTCACCGATCCACCCATCCCTACACTGTACACACATACAAGTAACTTTTACCCTGTTTCCTTCATCTGAGAGCCGATTACTTGATTGATAAGATTCCACGTGTGAGCATGCATACAAAGCTCAAACCGGGTAAAACAACTTTTTACTTCTTATCTCTCATAAACGTGGGGACGATGATGCTATTTTATGACTGGATGGTTTGCATTGATCGTTTGAAAATACTCACTTTTTAGGCATCTTCAAGAAGGAGTCACTGAACAGCCGACACGTGCAGAGGGTATTTCCTCCTTACATGCAACGACCTCCAACTTGAATCCCTATTATTATGAATATAGGTAAGTGCCTGCAAAATAAAGTCAGTGTAATAGCTATATAGTAACTGAGAATATAACTATATCTTCCTTCTTCTACAAAATGTACCAATGTTTGCGAGTAACCTCAAGATGATGTGAAGAAATGCAATGACCTGTCGGGGCTATCGGACTACTATATAGTACACAACAAGCTGGAAACTAGATTTCAACCGATAGAAACGAAATGAGCAAGCTTTTCTAGTAATCATCATCATAGTTTCTCCTTTTTTAGTTGTTAATTCGTTTCTTTTTCTTCCTTTTTTCGTTCCGAAGAAAAAAACCGGCCACACGTTCAACATTTTGCTATCACGATCGTGTAAATTGTAAATTCGAAAAAAACATGAGTTTCTAGCATATCACGTATGATGATGAATTGCAGCGGTGTACGCTAATCAGGATCATGAAAATTTCTAATCTAGTTGAGAAGAGTATACATACTTCAAGTATGGATACCTTTTATATATACCTACATACACACGCTTTTCTTTCTTTTCTCCGTATCTTTTCCACTTCACTTTTGATAACCACTTTGTCAATTTTACTTCTTCATTTTTCGCAAAAAATGTGAGAACAACCGCAGACTCATGTTTGCTCATTTAAAAAAATCTGACACGAGTGGTAGTACAAGCTAAATTGAATGATAATGAGCTGGAGCAAACATGACTTGGGTCATGGGAAATGATTTTCCTAGAAACTTCTTTAATTGCAAGATTCGCAACAGCAATTTAGGGAAATACAAATCGGTTTGTAAAAATTAAATAGGTTTTTTCAACTCTTCTTTTAGCTGCTTTGTTCATAATTAAACATCTTCGCTGGAGTGGAGCATTGATATTTTCTGCACGTGTACTCTTCTTCCCACAAAACGGCTATTTAGGATGAAGAAAAATTTTTAATCGTGATTTGTTAGCAATACACCCTCGCAATCTATTTTACCAGACAAAGATTAAAATTCCTCGTAATTATAATAATAGCGGTATTTTTTAGAACGCTTCTCACTCATTTAAATCGCCAATAATTGAAATTACACATGTTTTCGTTTAACGAGACGTGTTATGTCATTTTAATAAGGGTTTGAAGCAAAATTCCTTTGCAATTTGTAACATCCCATTGATTGAACAAAGTAGACTGTTTGGAATTGAGTGGCTCGTTTATGAACCGTAAATAAACGCATGAGAATTGTAAACACAGACTTTTGTTAGAAAATTAGTTTTCTCAAATAAAATAAGAAAATTGGACAATTACAAAAATATAATTTTTCTAACATTCTTCTAGCCCAACCCTCTACATACCTTACCTACCTAGTTCAAAAAGCCCATTCCACGTGTGCATTTGATGAGGTGAGCCTCCCTCCCTTTTACCTGTCTTTCATGCAGTTTTGTAACCGTTGTTTAAATAAAAAACTGAAATTTTGAAGGTAAGAAAGAAATAAGTTGTGTGAGTAATGGTCAACCCGTAATTCAGTGTAGCTGTATGCATAATGATGGGTTTAAAAAAGAGTTGTTGTTTTGCTGTACTTCTAAACTCCCTTGTTTCAAAGTAACGAGTAATTACGTTATGGTTGATTGCTAATTGCAGAGGAGGAAAAGAATAAATTGTGCATTTCATGCATCACAAAGACACGAGGAAGGAACAGAAATATATTTTTAAATGAATTGCATTCAATTTTTTATTCTATTTCTGCGAACTCTTTCATAAACAAAGAGCTCTCTCACCACCTTTCAATTTTTAGCTGAATCTAGAATATCTTGGAATCAAAGCGGTTTGCTAATATTTGATAATTTGATAAAAAATAACAGAGTCCATTAGTAATTGTATCACAGCACACAGTCGGAATGGTATAGGTTGGCTGGTATAAAAGAAAAAGTAGGCTTTTATAGCATCTCCTGTAAAATAAAATGATAATTAATTAGGAGCAGAAAAAGTACAACAAAAAATAGTTTTGTAATTAAGAAACGTGCATAATAACATTTTGTATCAAGTTTGTAGTGAGCAAACTTTAACTACGCGATTTCGCAAGGTTTAATTATACATCTTACCAATTGTCCATAACACAATCATCATCACACTGTTGTAGTATCAGAGAGAGAGAGGATGGGGTGGGTGGAAAGGTAAACGGGCAAGAAAAGAGAAAGATATTAATATTATATATCAAGCATAAATCATACTCAATTAAACTCTCCACTCCAATTTGTTGTTCGTCTTGGGTGGGGAAACAAATGTACTTAATATATTAGCATATACTTTGTACATATTGCTCTCATTTACAAAACTGGCGTACTTTGCAAGTTTAATTACATCCCCACAAACAAGAATATTACATAATGTGTTTTGATGTTTAATTTTTAATAGGGAGTTTTCATTGACTTACTTCATGCCTTCCGTGGAGTTATTTCGATAATTCTTTATGATCTGGGGGATCCCTAAAAATGCCTCTGTTATGAGAGCCAAATATCCTAAAGGCTCGATCCAATACCCTTTGTTACTAAAGATTAATGCATAACTGGACGATGCAATCAGTAGAAGAAGAGTGAATTCTGCGTATGAACCCAAATCAGTCCATCTCCAAAATGAGTCCAAATCAAAATCTGAGTTGGGTTGCAGAACATTACAAGTTGACGTTGACGATGTGTTTTAGAGTCAATTTTATTATCAGGTTTGTCATTTCATAATACCTCTAAACTTTACTTCCCGAAACTGAATTCCAGTCGCTGTTGCACGTTTCCGTTCCATTCTTAAACAAAGCTCAAGCAGTATCAGCATGACACAGACCATGACAAAGCTTTGATATAGCAGAGCATTGTCAAACCAGTGGCCACACCTGGAAAGCAACAATGCTGGTATTGGGGTATTGTGAGAATCCATAATATTGATATGTATAATAAAAAATAATCGTCTCGTATGGTTATCCCATAAATTTACCAGTAAGCAATTCTTAATACATGCGAGACAATGACTACCAGGCACACAAATGTTGAGAATCCGGATGCATCTTCCAATTTCATTATTTCGAGATATTGAGGAATATATGGAATCTTTGAAATGAACCAAAAATGATGTTGTCGTCAATGTAAATGGATGGATTTGGCTAATAAATTTGCTTTCAAGTCACCAGTACTTACAATTCCTCCAAACACAATGAAAAGTTTGGAGACCAAAACGGCAGCTCCATCATCTACTTCCGTC
Organism: Orchesella bifasciata; assembly: GCA_034697805.1. Lineage (NCBI taxonomy): Eukaryota > Metazoa > Arthropoda > Collembola > Entomobryomorpha > Orchesellidae > Orchesella > Orchesella bifasciata. Next base: position 58,368 of record JAQGAP010000114.1, read on the forward strand.
TCGACATCTGGCACGTGAAGGTCAATATCTGGGGAGTTGGGCATTGTGACTCACGCTTCTTTTGATACAGCTTTAGAGAAATGCAGTGGGGATTGGGGTGCTGTGGTTAGTTTAAAGAATAAATTCTGAAGCTGATTTCTGCTCAAAATTGGATTTGAAGATACTTTTCGACCCAACGAACGTACCGCAAACTTATCAGGTTATTCAGAATCCGAATGTTAGCATAAAGTTTTCATGACGATTTCACCATTCGGATGCTCGAAAGTCTACTTATGCATGCAGGGAGGTAGGTAGATCACAACCCGGTACACTGAACGCCAAATATACTTCATATACAGTTAGATTTCTAGTGTATGTGCTAATAGGCGATTTATTAACGTTTTTCCTTACATTAATTTTTTAACACGAAATACATAAATATCATTTTACAATAATTAGCAACAATAGAATATACATGATATTCAATCAAATTATTGCTCAATTTTCTTGCGTTACAATGATGAACACTGCACTGCAGATTTTCTTCAACTTTAACACAACGAATCACAACAAAGTGATAACAATTATTATTATCCATCTTTAATGTTAATGCACTCATTAAACATATCACAGAAAATGGTAATATTTTAGCAACAACTGTAAATAAAACTTATACATAAATAGATAAATACAGTAATTAATGTTAATATGTACACGGTTATAAATAGTTAAAAACATATACATAGTCATTCAACAATCCAAAAAGCAAAGGAATGACATTGTTAACAAAGAGTTTCCAATAAAATTAGGTCAGTCAAATTTAATAGTAACCTTTGAACCATATATAAACAATATAAATGATTCGTCTGGATATTGAGAAAATCGTGACGTTGATGTGGTAAACAAGTAATCGGAGATAGGTGGGGGTTTCATTTATAGTTTCCAGAAACGAACTTTCTACCAATGGTTTGTATTAGAGTGAATCCTAAACATCTATAACGCTAAATCTAATCCTAATCTACATTCTGAGTGCATACTCCTCATTTGAAGCTATATTTGATCAGAATCGAAAGTGCATGCAATAAACATTGATTTTGAAATCCAGTTACGTAGAACTTGTATCTGACTAAAATTACGTTTCATCTGAAGATAGTTATTGCTGTTCCTGTGCTAGGAAGAATAAATTTATTGGAAAAGTAGATGGAATAGTGTAAGCAGGATATGTGGTTTGTGTCTTGAGAAGCAAAGGGTAATAAATAGTATAGCTCTTTGAAGAAGTAGGAAGAGTTATGTGTAAGCAGAAGTTATCATAAAATAAATCTTATACAACTACTCCTTTAAACTTCGAATATCAATAATGGAACCGGAATCGTATATCGGAATAAGGGTTCGGAAACCCTTTTGTTTTTCGTGTCACTTCGCAATGTCCATGTCTTAAAATAAATTACGTCATATTGACTAGAGTGAAGAGGTAAGCTTCTTCCTATCCTTGAAGATAAATTTCTTGGGATAAAATCAGAATTGGAATACATTTTTTACTGCGATGAAATAATGACGCGGGGTCAAGGTCGTTTACAATCAAATGCTTGTGGACTGCTTTTGTGGTATTTATGTGTGTGTTCGTGGTGTTCCACTTCCGTACAACCATATCTGGCCCAGAATGGCAAGGTCCACTCCAATCTGAAGACATCCACAAATTGTGAACTGTACTGGAGCAGTTCGCAAAACGAAGTAAGTTGTTTTGAAGATGTCCTATGAGAGCAATAATATAATATTTTATGTAAGTCATATACCTTTAGACATAATACTTGACGGTTAATAGTGATAATTTGTTTTATACTTACACCACAAGTCCACATAATGATCATTGTAGCACTGCAACGAGTAAAGCAAATATTAAACAGTGTTTCTTTTATATATATTTAAAGCCATTTAGCAAGTCAAACGTACTTCATTCCTCGCACAGATCGGTTTTTGTAATTCCGCAGGAATTGGGGAACTCCAAGCATTGCTTCAGTGAATACCGCCATGAACCCCACTGTTTCCACAAATACTGCAAACTTAGCAAACTGGTACATCAAGAATCCTCCGACAATGCTGAAGATGAGAAGACATTCAACGTATGACTGGAAATCCGTCCAATCCCAGAAATGAGCACGTTCAAAGTCTACACACCGAAATGCAAAATAGCTAGCATAATTTAGTGAAACCAAAATTTATAACGCAATGAAACCAAAAATCTGTTACAATCCAGCTACAAAAAGCTGTTTATCCAATTCATTCTATACATTTTGTCGCATACTACCCCAATTAGCACCTCGACATGTAGTAATGCTTGCTATACTGACAATTGACTGTGAGAACTAGTGAAAACGCTTTAAATGTTGCTTGCAAAGATTACTCAACATATTTAACAGGGTTGGTTACACCACACCACATATATTAACATTATAATTCTACAAAATAACAGTACAAGACGAATAATTAAAAAGATAAATGGAAGAGAAGGTAATTTCAAAGAGATTACAGTACAGCATTCGTACACACCTCATCACATTTTTATCTTCATAGCCACTGACACCATTAAACCAACCATCACCACAACCAGAACCACACAAAACCCACAGGTACTAAACACCCACATGACAAAGTAAAAATGTAATATTAAGAGTATAAAGGAAGAAGCTCTAGAAATAGGCCCTTACCACGGAAAGAATGCTTTGTGAGTTGCTTGCCTTGATCGTCTGTGGAATACACAGTGAAATCTATGCATTAATTATTAAGGAAAGTACAGCAGTGTTCCATTAACTGTGTTGCACAAGGTTTTAAAGATAAAGCAATAGAAACATCATCACGAGACATGACTGATCACACCATTATATTATTAATACCTACATTACATGTGCCATAATATATTAAATGTATAATGTTCAATTAAATGATATGCCTGAAAAATGATCATGCAAAACCGAGCCACTCTGTCACTGAAAATAACTCAGTCAGACACACAAGAAAAATTAAAGTAAGAACTAAGAACGCTATGTAATAACTATAAAGAACTTAATATGCAAATCAAAAAGAACTAAAACTTTTTCTGCTAGTAAAAGTGCTTGCTGAATATTGGAAACTCAACTTCAATACATACCACAGCGTGCGTTTAAATCAGTTTAGAACAACACACGTGCATGTTTGTTTTGTATGTAGTAGAAACAAAAGAGAAAAGTGAAGTAAAAAGCTTTTTTGACTTTGAAAACTTAAGATTTAAAATATTTATGTTGTTAAAAAGGTTGCAATTTATGCTCAGACTTTTGGAATTTCAACAATAAAAACCTGACTTATTTAAAAACAAAATGGTCGATGGCAGCCCTCCGTTTAATTTGAAGGTAGCTTACTAACCGGTGAAAGTTTTGTCCTTCTTCTTAATAATTTCCGACTTGGCCTTCACTTTCACACACAAGTGTATCATCATCAACATGGCAGCATTCATGAGTATACTTTGGATGAGTAGTGGTGTTTCGAAGGGCTTTCCAAACCTGCAACAAGTGGAACATCGTCGACATGATTGTTAATTGAGAGCGACAAGACAAGACAAGGATGAAGGATGCTCTAGCTTGAATAACATGTCAATGATTTCACGCTTACCAGAAGAGAATCCGAAGAATATTCGCAACGAGCAGGGCAAGGCAAACGTACAAAGAAAAACCATCTGCATTTCCTGTGCGTCGAATTTCATTGTACTGTGGAATATAGGGAACAACGCCACCGAAAACCATGGCCAGTTGGGACACCAGGGAAATCAAAGACACGAAAGACAACTCGAGCTCCATTTCTGCTACCAGGGAAGGGAATGAATTCCAAGGGCTCGCTATTAAACAATTTGCTTTGAGCAGATCAGTAGCCGGAAGTCTACTGGAAGTACCTAAAAGGATGCCAAACCAAATACAGTTTTAATTACGATTAATTATCCAACTCTGAAACCCCCATTGAAGTTTGCAAGATTTGCAAAAGAAATCCCTGCTACTGCATTGCATACAATAGCATGGGTAGCGTTGAACTGGGAAGTGGAACGGAAAAAAGGGCTGGGTGTAGGATGGATTCATTCCATGCAAAATTACTGCAAGCCCAAGCTCATGGTTATACGATACTCTTATCGAGATGGTAGCAACAGGATATGTATCCCTACCAAATCCTAGATTTCACTCACCTACATAATATGTTATTCTCCGCAATCTTACACAATCACAACCGTTTGCTATTTGTTCAGCTCGTACACGGCCAGTTTTTGGTTTACTGCATTGGAGCTGAACTCGTGGAGCTTATTAGCAGAAAATATTAGTTTGTCCCACAAAGGAATGGTCTCTTGTTGCTCCCCTTTATTAAAATGAAATGATACATGACAGTAAGAGATTGTTTAGCTTAAGTAAGTAAGTTGCACATAAAAATTCCCCGAACAGGAACGAAGTAAAAAGCTGTTAGGAATCCGGAAGATCGATTTTTCCATGATATGTATGTAAGTAATGCATATAACCACAACATACAATGTTCAAAGTTTAGGGTTAGGGTTAGCTCTTTTTGGCTGTTGCAGGTCATAAAAAAGCTCTGCTCCCTTGCGCTTCAATATAATATTACATGTACCTAAACGATATGCGTTTTTGAGAGCATTGCATTGTGTTCCTGCACACAAAAGCTATTTCAACTTCCTTTGTCCCTAAAATAAAATGTAAATGAAATTTTATAAGCTTGATTCTCAGCTCATTCCTGCACCCTTCTTATGGGTTAAGCATAACTTTGTTTTACGGGACTGAAATAGAACGTTTGTTTGTTGGATATGCTTGTTCCACATGGGTATTTACGTGATGTGATAGTACGCAGTATGAATGTATGTACCTCATTGAATATTTTGAGGAGCCAGTTCAATAAATGACAAAAGCCAGACTTGGTAATGACGTGCAGTAATCTGAATCTTAATGTTAAAATAGCTTGGATAAGAATGGGATTTTCGATTACTTTATAAAAATTAAGCTTACCTTGCGAATCTACCGAATCAATACAACAATGCCCCAATCTCCAGTATTTGTCTTTTAATACCCTGAACTGATGAAGAAGCAATGTAGCTGTTTGTTAATTGTTAACTGATCTCTTCTACTAATAGATATCACAATAATGAACACGATGTAATCCTTTCGCTTTGGAACACCATTTAAGATTCCAGTTCACACCCTTTATCCTCAACGGTACAGTCCACGGTTATCATATTTGTCTGACATGCATACAAAACACTTTCACAAAATTTATAATGGACTCTTAATATCGCTGATTTTAGATGGTAATCCCGTCTTTGTCGATAATTGATAAGAGCAGGAGCATTAGAACTAGTTAAAATGTTGCATTCGATAAAAACACATTACAAACGATTGCAACCACAAACTAACTGTATGAGCTAGTTCCCATCAAACTCCCATAAAAACTAACCATATTGGCTAAAAGTAAAAGGGATATTCGTCCATCAATGTCAGTTTGCATTTACTTTCACAATTTGCAGAATCACTCACAAACACTACCAACTACACACTAACCGAAGCACTCTAAAAACTGTAAATGCAAAACGGATCGTGGAAACAGCTGACGGTATGCTGACATCAGGAGAATCAGCATTCAACGCAACGAGCACATGAAAATATCCGGATGAGATGTACGCGAATCCTTAATAAAAATATACACAGATGCACTTTCGGACTACATAGTTGAAAACGAGCTGGGTGTTCTTAAAGATAATATATTGAGTTCATTTCATTATACTTCGACGGTTGACATCAATTGATATTTGTGGGGTATTCAATGAATAATTCATAGGACTTTATGTAACATCTGTAATTGATAGCGTTAATGTTATTGTGTTCGTGAAGCACGGAGGAATATTGGAATATATTTTGGAGAAACCGGTGAGTTCTAAACATAGTGTGAATGTTGCTCAAGAGGTTTGATTCGATTTGGTTGGTTTAAAATTGACTGTTGAATGTGTTTTGTGTTACATAATCATAATATATTTAAGTTTTAGGTCGACATACGGTGAACGGCAAAATCATCCATCATCATGGTGGTCCCCCTTCAAGCTTCGGCTCTAAGAACATGCTTCCGTTGTTGGGGTGTCGCCTCCCCTGTAGGAAGTTCGTTATTGTCGCAATTGGCCTTCCGGGGAAATACTTTTGCGACTGCTCAAGGAATCCGGTACTTGTCATCCTCATGCCTCAAAGAAAGTTGTGGTTGTTGCAACAGAGCCGGTGCTGTGAGGTTTTACAGTTCTGCTAAACCGAAATCTTCAGGGAGGTCATTGCAGCAATCTTCTGAGTCTTCTGGTGGTGCTGTCACGCTTTCAACTGCTGAAAAAGGTACAAAAAAGTTTCTAATTAGGTGGACTTTTGTTTATATGTATGCAAATGTAATCTTTCTTGTTTGATTATATTTGCAGTGAAAGAGAATGTTAAGACTGTCTCATACGGAGGTGTCATCGTTGTTGGAGTAGTGATTGGTGGAGCCATGCTATATTATGTACTTAACGAGCTTTTCTCTTCCGAAAGTCCCCAAAACATTTACACTCACGCGTTCAAGTTGTGTAAGTTAAGTACTGATGTTCAAGATGCATTAGGAACGCCAATTAAATGTTATGGCGAGGAGACAAGGAGGGGATGGCGAAGACATGTTGCGTAAGTTTAGTTGCCATTATGACACGTTGTTATATTGTTGCGATTGAAATAACTTGAGGATATTTTGATCAGGGTTCAAGAGTTCTTGGCTGGTGAAACCAAATTTCTTAGGATGAAATTTTACATTGAGGTAAAATATGTAATTTATCAATTACTTGATAAAGTAGTGGCACCACTATATAAAACTTACTGATTATACTAAAACGGGTGTCTTTTCTCTTCCAGGGTCCCTTCAAGAAAGGAACAGTCAATTTAGAAAAGAAAACTGTAAGTAAAACCTGAGATTTTGAATTCAGTAAATATACATGACGTCGGCAATAGTCGGTTTTTAAATATACTTATGATTTTTTCCAGAATGATCGTGGAAAATACGAGTACACTTATATTATTGTTGATGTTGACGGTTATCCCTCTAGAAGGATTGACGTTTCCTTTTAAAAATTATTCTAAGCATGACACAAATCTTCAACTTTCCCTTTTGTAAATGAATTGAATGCAAGTAGAAAACCAAGCATCAATCATTCAAATATTGTACTGATGATAAAATACTTAGCAAGCTATATTTATTAAAATTAGTAACATCAAACAAAATGAATTAAGTTTAAATGTATGTAAATACGTATAATATCTTTGAGAAGCAATAAGAAACTATTAAATGCTTTGCTTTGTTAATTATTCTTAGAAACAATATATAACTGTAGGTATATACAAAAATTGACAAACATGCTCTTCTCTTAATTAAAAAGTTAAAAATTCATTTGTACATGCCGTTTTTCCCATGGAACGACAAGCACGGTCTCAAACAACCGAGCTTTGTACACAGTTCGCTGGAAAGCTCTTAAAATGGAATACACTACAATGAATACACAAAAGTACTGGATCCATGCCCACTTCAACATTTGCCAAATGCCGGCCCAGCATTGGTAACTGTCTTCTGTATACATAATTTTTCCGATAATTGAGAACTCCTTTGTGTACGATGAACCACTTGTTGTCCAAAGCTCGTACTTGTTCTTTAGCGTTGTGCTGACTGCGTAAAAGCGAAATTGGAACATTTAAATTATTGGGTGGATCATGTATAAATGCTTTTTAGGAAACTTGTTAGGAAAAGACATTTTGTCGTACCATTTCGTGCTGCATATTCCTTTATGATTTTAGCAAGCGAATAATCCTTTGAATTGAGACTATGTCTTGGTACAACATCGTGATTAAATCTGTTATCGTAATGTCGGCTCCAAAGCGGTTGCTTTTGGACAAGACTTAAATCTCCAGTGAACTCGTAACTACTGCCATTAAATCCAGCCACATAGCCAGCGTAGACCATTGACTCCATTTCCAAGTTTGTGAAGGTCTACATATAAACGAAGATATAGGGATCATGAGGTTCAGACATTGACATTACATGATTGCGTGTCACGGTACCTTCAATTTGTACTCAAATAGTAGAACAATATGGGCTGCAAAAACTGACTCATCTTTTTGAAGGGGGAATGTGATATCAATATCAAGATAATCCTTCACTGCATCGTAGTTTACATCCGGCTCTCTAGACTATAATGTAAAATTTTTGATATTGACCAATTTGCAATTTATATTGATATGTTGCAAATCCGAATATGAATAACATTTTGAATTTGCAGTTTTGTCTTACCCTGATAAATGGAAAAACCTTGCTGTCAACCATTGAACGGTGTCCGGGGAAAGTTGTCCATATTAAATTTGATTGTGTCCCATCTCCATTTTTTACCTCCAGGATGGCAAGGGCCTGATGCTTAAACAGAACATGAGGTTGTTCCCGAAACGTTTCCAAGATAAGCCAGAACCCTTTAAAGTTAAAACAGCATTAGTCAGTGAAAGTTCGAAGGAATTTCCTCTGCCCTACCTTTTATATAAAGGTTTATGAAATTTGTCACGCTACGCTACAGACGGTATGCATGAAATACATGCATAACAATTTAGCACTGTTCGTACTAGGAGAATTACCTTGCATTCGGTAGCATATCAAGTAGGGTATCACCAAAGTTAAAATCGCGATAAGCACATTGAATATTGTTGCTTTAGACAAAATTGTACTGATGTATTTTACTCGTACAGGCTCAGTGAAAGTTGTAAACAGAGGCATGGCGTTTTAATTGATTTATAACTGTGGGGTTCATGAACAACAATATTTACTGTTTACATTGTTTGTATTCCTAAATAGTTTAATTTCCTTTTCCCTTGCACGACACAGTCATACAACAGTTGAAATTGAAAACGCAGAACGCAGGCGAAAAGTATTTTGTATAATACTATAGTGAGTATTACGAGTTATGGCATTCTTTGCTCTTCCGCTTGTGCTGCACTACTGAAGCTCCAATCCAACCCCTAGTAAGAGTAGGCGTACATTTCCAGCACGCACTTGGCACACAGACGGAATGATTGCGGTGATTGTTGTCCAGAGATGTTCGGAAATGACTGCCCCACCGATTACCATGCCAACTTTTAGGATACAAACAGGAAGCTAGAAAGAGAAACAAGAGCACCACTGGAGCAGGCCATGCAATACCAAAAGCCTAGAGTGAATGTTAAATGCAAAGTAAACTAACCGTTCGAAATGCACTTTTAATTCAGTAGTAAATGATACTTGACAAGAAATGAAT